>ML820369.1:46769-92688 GCA_009831015.1 Picea engelmannii
AAAAAGAAGCATCTAGAGGAAGATCCTTCTAGAAGCAGAAGCTTCTATTAGGTCTTCTTACATCCACCTTATTCTATTTTATTGAAAGGCCTTATTAATATTGACCTTTATTACATCCGAATATATTGTTCTACCTATGTGCATATTAGGAACCTAACATGTCTGGCCCCTTAAAAACAACCTTGTCCTCAAGGCTTGAGATGAGGAAATTGTTGCAGAATGGTAGTTGGTTCCCAAGTGGCGTCTATTGGAGTTGTATCTTTCCATTGGACTAGCACTTCCTTGATGGTTCTCTGACATAGGCGACGCTCACGCTGGTCCAAAACTGCTTTTGGCTGTAGCCAAATGGATCCTTCTTCAACTAACTCTGGAAGGTTGGTTTGAATTTGGAACTTAGCTCCAATCACCTTCTTTAAGCATGAAAGATGAAAAACAGGATGTAGCTTCGAATGGCTGGGAAAATCTAACTGATAGGTGACTTGTCCCACACACTTGAGCACGGTATAAGGACCATAAAATTTGGGCGTTAGCTTCTAACAATGCTCAGCCTTGAGGGAATTTTGCTTGTAAGGTTGCAGTCGAAGAAACACCTGGTCCCCTTCTACAAATTGACGTTCAAAGCGACCTTGATTTGCTTGTTGCTTCATGTGATTCTGTGCCATGATGAAATTCTCTTTAAGGGTACAGAGAATAGCCTCTCGAGCTGTAAGTGTTAGGTCAACCGCCTAGACCTTCGAGGCACCCAGTAAGTATGAGAGAATTGAAGGTGGCTTATGTCCATATACCACTTGAAAAGGATTCATGCATGTAACTGTATGGTATGAAGTGTTGTACCACCATTCAACTAGGGGTAACCATTGAGCCCATTGATTTTGCTTTTCTGAGGAAAAACACCTCAAATATGTTTCGAAACACTTGTTGACAACTTCCATTTGGCCATCAGTATGGAAATGATAAGCTATGCTAAGATGCAATTCAGTGCCTTGTATCTTGAACAATTCTTGCCAAAAATTGCTTGTGAAAGTTGGGTCACGATCATAAACAATAGAGTGCAGCATTCCATGAAGATTGAAGACCTGATCCATGAAGATTTGAGCCACTGTGGATGTTGTAAATGGGTGTTGAAGGGCATAGAAATGAGCATACTTGGAAAGGCAATCAACAACCACCATGATGACAGATTTATTTTCTGATTTGGGTAAGTTGGTAATAAAATCCATAGAGATATCCTTCCAAATAGCAGGTGGAATCGGGAGCGGTTGTAGTGTGCTCGACGATTTGACTGTTTCTCCCTTGTTTCATTGACACACATCACATTCAACTACAAAATTATGAATTTCTTGTTTCATACCATCCCAGAAAAAGGAACGTTTGACCCTGTCATAGGTTTTGGTGAACCCGCAGTGCCCTGATGTGGGTGTAACATGAAGCTCAAAAATTACTGTGGATTTAAGCTTTGATTGTTTTTATAAATACAAACCACGTTTGTATCGAAGTTCCTCATGGAGCCAAGAGTACCCTGGAGAAGTTGGAGCATTGGACTACAATTGGTGGATCAACTGCGAACATTTGGGATCTTGTAGCCATTCTTGGCAAACGACTTGGAGCCAATCTAGTACAATGAATGAAAGAGAAAAAAGGGATCCTTCATCTTCATATTTTCGGGAAAGTGCATCCGCAACCACATTGTCTTTTTATTTCTTATAAATGATCTCATAATCATATCCAAAGAGTTTAATCACCCATTTTTGTCATTCTGGGGAGGAAATGCGTTGTTCCAGAAAATACTTGAGGCTTTGATGGTATGTCTTAATTTGGAAACGTTTCCCCAATAGATAAGGAAGTCACAGATCCACGACATGTAGAATAGCCAACATTTCCTTTTCATAGATGGATTTTCCTAGATTTCTTTCAGATAGTCGCTTGCTTAAAGGCCAAAGGTCGACCCTCTTGCATAAGGACAACACAAATTCCTTTCCCTGAGGCATCACATTCCAACACAAAGGTATTTGTGAAATCGGGAAGGGCAAGGACTAGAATTGTGCACATGGCCATCTTCAAGGTTTGAAAAGTTTGAGCAGTGGCTGGCTTCCAATTGAAAGAGTTCTTTTTTAGGAGAGCAGTGAGAGGTGCTGCAATCTTCCCATAATTCTTAACAAATTTGCGATAATACCTTGTGAAGCCTAGAAATCCATGCAATCTCTTAAGAGTCTTTGGGTGAGGTCCGTCTTGCATAGCTTCAATCTTTTTAGGATCCACCCTGATGCCATCTTTGCCAACCAGATGACCCAAGAATTCTACTTCTGAGGTGCCAAAAGCACATTTAGACTATTTCAGGAAAAGTTGATGCTCAGAAAGTGGATGGAGAACTCAATCCACATGAGCAAGATGGTATATCTAGGTTTTTCTATAGATGAGGATATCATCAAAGAAAACTAAGACAAAATGGTGGAGAAAAGGATAGAATACATGATTCATGAGGCTTTGGAAGGTGGAGGGGGCATTACACAAGCCAAAAGGGCATGCCCAAAAACTCATAGTGGCCCTCATGAGTTCTAAAGGAAGTCTTGGGAATGTCTTCCTCTTTCATACGTATATGGTGGTAGCCTGAATAAAGATCCAATTTAGTGAAGAATTGGGCGCCACTCAATTCATCCAGGAGGTCATCAATGACAGGAATGGGGAACTTTTCTTTGATGGTAAGTTTGTTGAGGGCACGAAAGTCAGGACACATTCACCAAGAACCTTCTTTATTCAGGACTATTACCACAGGAGATGAGTAGGGGCTCATACTAGGGTGGATAACGCCTACATTAAGGAGTTCCTGGACCATTTTCTCAATTTCATTTTTTTGGAAAAAGGGGTCACGATACAGATGAATATTGGGAGGAAGGCTTCCGGGTACAAGGGGAATGGAATGATTATGAACACCACGGGAAGGAGGGAGGACTTGGGGAGTGGAAAATACCAATTGATGTTTAGAAAGGATGTCTTGGAGGTCTTGTGGTATCGAGGGTGTCTCTGTTGCTTGTATGGCATGGAGTTGGGCGATAACACCAGAATGACCCTTTTTGAGAAGCTTTTCCATGTGATGGGAACTAATGATCTCAGGTGAATTGGCGGTGATTCCTTGGAGCTTATATTGGTGGCCCTTCTGGTCAATTTGCATGGTTAAGTCTTTAAAATCCATGAGAATGGGACCCAAAGTCCTTAGCCAGTCTACACCCAACACAATGTCACAACCTCCCATGTCGATAGCAAACATATGGGATTTCAGGTGGTAGTCACCAATTTGGAGATGTACATTTTCACAACGCCCTCTACATTTCATGGAACCACCATTGGCAATCATGAATTAGAAATTATTGACGACATGGATGTAGCAATGAGTTTCTTGGGCAATGTGGCGATGAATAAAATTATGGGTGTTGCCACTATCAACCAAAATGATGACCTTCCGATGCTTGATGTAACTGATTAACTTGAGGGTTTGGGGAGCGGAGAAGCCAGTGAGATCATTGAGGGAAATGACCGGTTCTACTTCGGGAGGGTCTGAGGGAGGGGTTATGTCAGTGGATTCAAGTGACTGAGACACAGAGGGAGTTTCTTCATCTTCTTATGAAATCTCCTCGGAGATGGCCATAAAAATATTTTGTTCTTTACACTTGTGGCCCGAGAAATATTTTTCATCACAGTTATAACAAAGGCCTTTGAGTTGGCATTTAGCCATTTCAACCCTAGTCAATTTTTGGATCTTTAGTGGAGCAGAGGGAGTAGTGGGATTTATTGGTTTAGGGCAAGGGATAAAGGAGGGTTTGCGATTTTGAGAAGATACAACATGTTGTGCTTCTTTAGCTCTTTTGGTAGCCTCCACCCAACTCTCAGTCCTAGCCATGAGGACATGGGCCCAAATTTGATCCTTGAGGCCGTTGATAAAACACTCTCAGAAAAAGGCATTAGACATGCCCTCTGTCCTAAAAGCCAGGTGCTCAAAGGAAACTATAAAGTATTCCACTGTTCCTAATTGTTTCAGCTTTGTCAAATGGCCCAAATGGTTGGTGTCAGTGTAAAAGCGTTCATAAAGCTCTTCCACAAAGTGTGTCCAAGCAATATACCCTTGACGAGATGTTTTTCTCCATTGCAACCATTGCTAACGTTCTTGATCTAGATGGAGAACACCATACCGAAGTTTGGCCACGTCATATGTAATTCCATATAAGGAGAAGTAATGTTCCATTTGGGTTACCCAACTAGTGGGGTCTGAGCCATCAAATTTGGTCACATCCACCCGCGGAAGGTGTAGGTCATGTTGAAAGTGATGGTTCTGCAAGGTATGGGAATGAGAGGAATGGTCACCCTTAGTATGTAGAGGTGAGGAAGAGGAAGGGTTATCTGTAGGGATATGCAGTTTGGTACAGAGTGCCGAAAAGATTGATTCAAGCTGGGTGGTGAGGTCTTGTTTGATTTCCCCCATTGAGGACTGCATGGTTGTATTGATGGAAAAAACATTGGCACTGAGTTGTTTCACTTCTTCTTGGGTCTCAATGAGACCAGATTGCAAGGTGTTGAAGTTGGTCTCCAAGTCTTGGCTACAAGTATGGGGAAACTGAAAAAGGGTGGGCGGGGTAAATTTTTTTGCCGAAACATGTAATTCTAACGGAATCCGTTAAAAATAAGCAATTTCTTATCTTTTCGGCCGAAACAACTTTCTTTCCACCGAAAGATGGGTGAGAAATTTTTGTTGGCCGGAAAAAATGAAAATACACGCCGTATCATTTCACTTCACTTCAAATATTATAAATACGCTTTCATCCCAACACATTTAACATAATTCACTCGCTTGTTTCATGATTTTCTAGAGCACCTAAACAAAGTTTCGAATCATCTTTTTCATTTTTTTAACAAGCTAGTTGATGTTTTGAATGCAAAAAAAAAAAATTTATTTTTTCGAAGTTCAAGTTTTTATTGGAATAAAAATTTATTGTTCGACAACACAGGTATTCCAACAGAGGATGAACACCTTCAGTAAACACTAACATAACCAGATCAAAGATCAACACACCGATGTTTTCACATGGTAAAACCCCTACGGGGAAACATCCACGGCCCCAACCAATGCGGCCACTTGGAGAATTTTATTAATGCAAAGAAAAAGATTACAAAGAGATTTTACAAGAAAGTTTCTCACAATCAATCATCGGAAAATGATCCTCCATGCTCTTTAAATAGAGATCATGGACCAGTCGAGTGTTAAGCCACGGATCAATGGCCTTTAAGATCGAGGAGAGTATGAACCATCACATCACTCTATGTCGGGAACATATCATGACCGTCAGATTTCCTAACTACAAATGCATACTAATGCATACTAAAGAAACACACTAGAAAAAACACTTTTACCTAATGACACAATAGACCAAGTAGATCTTACTAAATCCTAAGTGTCTAAATATCCTAACATCCCCCCTTAAGAACAACTTGGGATAGGATTGAAGGATTTACAATAGTGACACAATAGGAGAAGGAAGGAGGCATTAGAGCCTATCCTCCCTTAATGAAAACTTCATGAACTCCTAACATAGATCAAAGTTTGGAAAACTTTGCTTCTGTAAGAGACTTTGTGAAAATGTTTGCAACTTGATCTTCTGTAGGGAAAATGAACACTTCAATAACTTGATCATGAATGAGCTTTCTGATGAAGTGCATGTGTAGCTTGATCTATTTGCTATGCTGATGTTGAACTGGGTCTTTGGAGATCTTGATGGCACTTTGATTGTCACACCAAAGGCTGGTCGTATGCTGGTGCGGGAATCCAAACTCTGAAAGGATCCGTCGAAGCCACAGGGCTTCCTGACTTGCATTTACCGCTACTCGGTACTCTATTTCTGCTGAAGAAAGTGCAATAGCATGTTGTTTCTTACATGCCCAAGTGACAGGTCCTGAACCAAGGTTGAAAACATAGCCTGCAATAGACTTCCGATCATTAGGGTCGCCGACCCAATCTGAATAAGTGAAACCAACCAATAAAGGAGTCCCCCCTCAACTATAATGTATCCCTAACTGAACTGTACCACGAACATAGTGAAGTATCCTTTTAGTTTCTTTCCAATGGATTTTATGGGGTGTTTGCATATATCGGGCAACAAGACCAACATCAAAGGAAAGATTAGGACATGTATGAGTCAAGTATAAGAGGCTACCAACTAACTGAAGGTATAGGGTGGGATCAACTTTAGGAGAAGTACAGGTGGAAGAAAGCTTGACTCCAGACTGGAAGGGAGAAGGGGTTGGTTTACAATCGTCCATGTGAAAGTGATGAAGAAGGTCACAAGTATACTTAGATTGGGAAAGAAAAATTCCTTCATTGGTTTTCAAAACTTGGAGGCCAAGGAAATAGTGCAAAAAGCCTAAGTTTGTCATTTCAAATTTCTTCTTAAGGCTAGTTTTCACATGGTTTAAAAGTTTTGAGTCACTACCAGTAAGGATAAGGTCATCAACATAAAGGACACGAATTATGAGATGGATTCCTACTTTCTTGGTATAGACATTAGGATCAGAATGGCATCTAGAGAATCCAGTGGCAATAAGAAAGCTATCCTTGGCATACCAAGCTTGGGGAGCTTGCTTGAGACCATAAAGAGATTTCTTGAGGTGAAAAACAATGCTAGAGTCATTCTGGACATAGCCAGGAGGTTGTTCCATATAGATTTCTTCTTGCAAATCTCCATGCAAGAAGGAAGATTTAACATCCATCTCATGGACTTCCCATTTATGTGAGGCAGCAAGGGAAAGAACAAGGCGGATGTAATTCATTTTTGCTACAGAGGAAAAGGTTTCATTATATTCAATTCCTTCAACCTAGGAAAATCCTTTGGCAACTAACCGAGCCTTATGTCTTTCAACAATTCCATCTGATGCATACTTAATTCTATAGACCCATTTGCATCTAACAAGTTTTCTTCCTTTTGGAAGAGGTACAAGATCCCAAGTATCATTTGCCAATAAAGAACGATACTCTTCATTCATTGTTGTATCCCAATCTGGATGACCTGAAGCTTCTGCAAATGTTTTTGGATCATGAGTTTCTAAAACTTGATCCAAAAGAGAAGAGGCTCGCTGGAATTGTGAACGTGTCCAACACTGATATGAAGGATCACCGACAAGATCACCAGTTGCTTCTCATGTTGAACGGACCCATCTAGGAAGCGATGGAGCTGGTGTTGGTTCAGGTTCAAAGGACTCATCTAGAGGAGGGTGAGTAGGAAGAGGTGGATTTTCATCCTCACTATCATCATCTGAAGAAGAAACCAGATCATAAGAAGGAACAAATGCAGAATTAGGCACGCAGGCCGAAGAAGGCACAATCGTCAAATTAGGCTCGCATGCCAAGATATTTTCATCAAATTTAACATCTCTTCTAATAATAATTTCATTACAATGTGATTGAAGAAGTCTGTAACCTTTGACATCTTAAGAATAACCAACAAATATACACTTCTCACTTTTAGGTTGCAATGCTTTTCTTTTCTCATCAGAAATGTGAGCCCATGCTATAGTGCCAAATACACAGAAGTGACTTACATCTGGTCTAATTTTATTCCAAGCTTCTTCTGATGTTATTTTTTTAAGAGCCTTTGTGGGAGTGTGATTTACTATGTAATTTGCACAGTTGAAGGCTTCCACCCAATACTTTAGACTTAATCCCTTAGATTGGATCATACAATTAACCATTTCTTTTAATGTGCGGTTCTTTCTCTCAACAACACCATTTTGTTGTGGTGTATATGGAATAGTGTGTTGCATTTGGATACCCTGTGTAGTGCAGTAGCTTGTAAAATTATTGTTCACATATTCACCTCCATTATTTGTTCTTAACCTTTGAATTTGATGTCTAGATTGCTTTTCTACAAGGGCCTTGTAGGCCAAAAACTTGTCAAAAACTTCACTCTTGAGTTTTAAGAAGTAAGCCCAAGTATGTATAGAAAATTCATCAATGAAAGTTAAGAAATACTTGCACCCAGAAAAAGAAGGAGAAGAAAGTGGACCACACAAATCACTGTGAACAAGCTGCAAAGGACCCGAGGCATGCTAAGAGGAACATTTTTCAAAATTGTCCCGATGATGTTTGTCGAGAACACAACCGGCACAAACACCATATCTGCATGAAACAAGAGGAAGACTAGGCACCATCTGTTGATTACATAGTTGCTGCAATGAGTGATAGTTTAGATGACCAAACCTCTCATGCCAAAGTTTGCTCGAGTCATCTCTATGAGCAACAAAAATTGATGAAAAAGATGATGACCCAAAGTTGTCAAACTTGTACAACCTGGTAATATCATCAGCAATTCCAGTTGCAAGAAAATGCTTAGGATGTTTTAGATCCTTGATTACAACTTGGTGAGGTGAAAACTCGACATTTTTACCTTCACCTGAATGAGTGATTTGATATACTAATAGAAGGTTACAAGAAAGACTTGGAACACATAATACATAATTGAAATGACCATTATCTACTTGAACTATTCCATATCCTACAACACTAAGAGATCTATCATCACCAACAAATATTTTCTTGGTGTTACATTCATTTAGAGCAGAAAATATGGCTTTATCCTTAGCCATATGATAAGATGCTCCAGAATCAATAAGCCACTCATCAAAATAAGAAGTACTAGTAGAATTTGAATTGAAGGAGAAACCAGAAGTAGAAAGTGCATGTTTGTGAGAAGAAGAAGTAGAATCAATACTGATGTTGTGCTTCTTCATTGCTGCTTATAAAGCTGCCATCTTCTTGAAACATTTGGACTCATCATGACCATCTTTATCACAAAAGTTGCAATGTCTGTTAGTATTCTTACTTTTATATTTTGCTCCTTTGTCACTAGTAGGAGTTGAAGCTATCTTAGCAGGTTTGGGACCCTTATGTTGTTTGTTGTTGTAGCGAGGATGATGCTACTTGGGATACTTGGGTTTATCTTTATGTTGGGCAACTAAGGCTTTGCTGGAGGGACCTGCAGTGTTGATCACTCCAAATTGCACAAGCTTATCTTCCTCTCGAATCAAAGAAGCACAGAAGGACTCAAGAGTGGGTGTTTCATAAGCTTCTTCCCCTAGAGCCTCTCTCATGGCATAAAAGGTAGATACAAACACAAAATATGCACTACATAGCTTAGAAAGAATAATATAGATGCAACGCTCTTCCTCCATCTTTATCTTACATTTTTCACATAAAATTCGAAGTGTTTGAAACCTAGATAGATAGTCTCCAAGGCAAGAAAAATCATTTGGACTGAAGGTCGGTATTTTATTTTCTAACTTTTGTGCTCGAATAATATTGATTTTACCAAACACAGATTTAATCGTGTTCTAAGATTCTTTGGGGTCATCAATATGTCGAAGGTGGTACCTTAAATCAGGAGAGATGGAAATTCTGATTAGTCCACATGCTTCGTCATTACTATTATCCCACTTGGCTTTCTTATCAGCATCAGTGGGTGTTTTTTCCTTTCCCAAGGTAATCTAGTACAAGCCTTTACTTCTTAATAAATCTTCCATATGAGATTTCCATTGGAGGTAGTTGTTGCTGGTAAGCAAGACAGTACTTGTAGAATCCATATTAAATATACAGATAATGTGGATTTAAAAACTAAAACTGATGATCTGGATGGAAAGAGCTCGAAAATTTATGTGGTTTAAAAAAAACGACACTGAAAATGGACTTCCAATGTTAGAGTTATGCCCTTTTTAAAAAAGGCACAATCGGTAACCAAATGACCACGTGATTGTGTAAGTTTCCTTATGAAGTGACCCACTTTTATAAAGAGAAGCGGGGATCAATTTTACAATGAAGTTACTTTATAACAAAAAAGTTGCATGCAAAATAAATAACTCTAAAATATTAAAGCTACTTATAGTGATTCACTTTTATACTTGAAGTGAAATACACTTTACAATTTTAGCATGAACTTTTTCAAAAAAGGTAACAAAAGAGAGACTTGAACTCACGACCTCTTACTTAATAAGGCAATTTTTAACCAAATGATCTAGAAAAACATATTGTAATATTCAGAAGGAGGATTGGGGGTGTTGTTGTTGTGGAAGATGGCCTTGGAGAGCGTGCTAAAAAAAACTCTTTTCACACAAAAAAAATGTTTCGCTTCTCGATGACAACAAGAGTTAGATCTCGGTTAGCTTACCTGGAAGATGCACCTTTTCCTATCTGTTTCTGATTTTCCGAGATCGCACAGGGCATGGGGAAAAGAGAATACACAGATCTAAAAGAGTAGCAACCTGGAAATAAATAAAACAAAACTGAAATAAAACCAAAATACAACTCTGCAAAAAATTTAAAAAATACATATTCAAGCTTTATACCTCCGGATCTGACTGTAATGGCCATATCTTGGGCAAAAAGAAACATTTTCGAGTGAAACGAAAAGTGTTCTTGATTTAAACAAGCGCTCCAAACGCAATGGAGCATTCCTCTCACCCCAAAAATGTACAAAAATTATAGAAAGTGGAGATGAGGCAAATCGGCTTCAAAATCTTGATCTTCAACAGGAACGGGTCTTCAAACAGGCTCTGATACCATGTTCGACAACATAGGTATTCCAACATGGGACGAAAACCTTCAGTAAACACTCACATAACCAGATAAAATATCAACACATCGATGTTTTCATGTGGTAAAACCCCTACGGGGAAACATCCATGGCCCCAGCCAACGCGACCACTTGGAGCAGTTTATTAATGCAAAGAAAAAGATTACAGAGAGATTTTACAAGAAATTTTCTCATAATCGATCATTGGAAAATGACCCTCCATGCTCTTTAAATAGAGATCATGGACCAATCAGGTGTTAAGCCACGAATCAATGGCTATTAAGATCGATGAGAGTATGAACCGCCGGATCACTCCATGTCGGGAACATATCATGACCGTCGGATTTCCTAACTACAAATGCGTACTAATGCATACTAAAGAAACACACTAGAAAACACACTTTTACCTAACGACACAATAGACCAAGTAGATATTACTAACTCCTAAGTGTCTAAATATCCTAACATTTATATATTGATAGCTAAATGTTGAACATTTTTTTAAGGTGAAGCCTTTGTTGAACATAAAATTATTGATATTATTTTTTAATAATTTTTGTGACAATGAATTTTTTCTGAGACTATTTTGAAATGTTAATTTTTTTTAAACTTTTACAGATAACTATACTCATGGGAAACAAAATTTTGCGCAAGAGAAAATTTGATTGCACTCGAGATGAACCTCACCATAACGAACAAATGAAAGAGCATTATTGGAGAAATAAACAAGAACGTGCAAATATTGAAGAAAGAAACGATGATGATGTAAATAGAGAATTTAAACAAGAAGAAGTCCAACCAAGTATGCATGCACATATTTTCTATATTAAAAGTATAGTATTCAAATTTAAAATATTGTTTAATATAATTGATTGTGATTGTGATTTGATGTTTTTCAAAAAACATAAATAGATTTGTCTCATAACATCGATGAAGATGTTGAAACCGAAATTGAAGCAGAAGTTGAATCACCTATAGGTATGTACAAAAATTTAGATAGTCGAATCACCTATACCTGTATGTTCATTATTGGTGTTGAATCACCGATAATGAACACTTGGATATAGTTTAGTGAATTTATGTTCGAGTTTTGTTTTTTAATATAAACTTTAAATTGAAATATGCAGGAGAATCTATCAACATTTATGATACAATATTAGAAAATGTTGATACTGACAAATGTGGGAAGAAAGAAGCCAATGATTATATAAGATATCAAACTAAGAATATGTATAATACTTTTTTCAAAGATGAATCAATAACAGTACAAGCTCAACTTTTACGCTGTCTAATAAAGTCGAGAAATTTAAAAGAAGCTACATCATTATTGGGTATTCAAAAGTCCACAAAAGATACAAAGGTGAAACATAATGTCTTTGACAATATAACCAGTGTATTAAAATATTTTGCAAAATCTCGAAAAAAAAATGTCAGTGTTGCATGTAGAGTGATACAAACAATTGTTGTTTCATATAGAAATATAAAAGATCGTTTGACAAGACACATGGAAAACACGATGGGGACGTCAATAAAAACATTGTACATACATATAACATTTCGATTGCAAATAGATGCAAATGATGAACTTGTTTTTTGGACAATGATTTCTAGACAACCTTACAAAGATAAACTTGTAGAAAATGTTAAAGAATCGGCTCGTAATTGTTGGTTGACAGAATATCTTGTTTCACCACATACAAGGGATGTGTTGCGATGAAGAATAGCATGAAAAAAAAATGAATAACAACCAAAACATATATTTCCAATGACACAAATAGAATTTTTCAATAAGTTCAAACAAAAGAAAAAAAAAATTAAAATTTCCATCAATACATTTGTGCAACAAAAACCATGGTTTGTTAGACCCATCATTGTTCGTGACACTTGTTGTTGTCATTATCATGTGGAATTTGAGTTATATTATGACACTTTTCTTCATTTTGGTAAAACTTTATGGCCAAGTTCAACTCCTCCTTCCACATTCCCTTCTTTTATAGCTGAAGTTCTATGTGAAAGAGAAGGTGATGAATTATTTTACCAAAAAAAATGTGTTGGTGGAAATAAATGTGATCCTTGTGGAAATCTAAGTTTATTTCACTCAAAGTATCATATTGATATGAATGATCAATCATTTTATAATATAACAGTCAATTGGAAGAGATATGAATATATCAACAACATAGCTCCACATTCTTCAAATGTTATTTCGAAAAGTATTGATTTGAAAGTAGATAAAATTTGTGTGATAGATTTTTTGAAAAAGTTTGGGGAAGAAATTTATAAATACACCAATCATTCACATAGAGCTCAATGAAAAGACCTACAATTCAAACAATGCCATGAAATGTTTCCACCAGGGACATTTTTTTTTGTAGTTGATTTTCCATAGAATTACACATTCATTGCACAAAAGGAAATAAATAGTGAATATTATCATTCTGGTCAAGTCATTATATTTTTCCACGTTCTATATAGATATGATCAATGAAGTCTTAATAACATAGAAAGAACCAACGACAATCGTCATACTATTAAATAATATCACTTTTATATAAGTGATGATCGAGCACATGACACACATTACGTACAACATTGTTTTGATCAATTTTATGATTCATTGAAAGAAGCAGGATCAGATTTGATCGACATTGGCTATGGTCATATGGGTGTGTGGGTTAGTTCAAATCTTCACGATCATTCTATTGGTTGTGTCATTTTCATAAGAAATTAGACATTACACATTGTTGGAATTTTTTTGAGACTGGTCATGCAAAAGGAGAGCATGACAGTGTAGGGGCATGTGTAAAATGGTCACTTCGAAGGTATCGATGAACCCTCATGCATATCGATTTGAATCCATTGATCAAGTTGTTGAATGGTGCAAAATGAAACTAAGACATGAAAATAATATTTCTAGGGATGTGCACATGTGTGTCTATATATACATGTTACACTTGTACAGATGATATTTTTATTCATGTGTTCAAATTTATATGATCTTCAATCATTTTCTTGAGAGATTTCAAGTTAACAAGTTCTTGTCTTGTGCAGTTTTTTTTGGTATTTTTGAATCCAATATGTAAATATATCAATCCCATATGAAGCCGATACAATACATGGGACACGAAAAATGCATTCCGTTAAAAAAAATGCTATCAAAATGTGTTTTCATTTGATAGAAGAAATGAGTCTTGTTTTTGTTCAGTTTGCATAAAGGACACAAACTCCATAGAGATTTGTGAAAACGAAAATGTGGAATATGTTAAATCTTGGAGACATACCAAACTTAATATAAAAGGGAAAATGGCACTTGAAAGCTCAGAGGAGATGGAATCAAATGGAACTATAATGTCAGTTGATGGCGATAAAGTTTCTGATCTTGTTAGAGAAAGTAATTTTTATGTTTAAATTTTTTCAAACAACTTGTACATGTACTTGTGTGATAATATAACACAAACTACTTGTTATCCAACATATCAAATTATTTGTAGGAGATGTCTTTTCCGTGGTTGCACCTATAGACAACACTCAAAATGTGAAATATTATTTGATGTGATACATAGAGAAAAATATGAGGTTATTAGAGGATTTTGATGATAATGGTTTTATATATAAAAGAGGATCCATCGTATTGAAAGGGAATTTTTTTCAAGAAACCCATCAAACCAATCCTCATGTTCACTTTCAAGACTACCAGTCAGATGTTATAAGTTGTCAATATAGTCATTTGGTATGTACAATGTGCATAAAGTTAATAGAAGTTCAATCAAGAAAAAAAGCAAAAGTTAGAAAATGGAAAATGTCCAAAGTCGATCATGAATGAATAATTGAGGATGTCATACCATTACAATTTTTTTAAACAAGTGCCAAGTGTACATTCCAAAATTTGATATTTTTGATTGAAAGTACATGTATTTATGAATATCTAGGATTCTAGAAACATTTCCAATTTAGTTTACTTTCATGGTCCATTCAATTAAGAAAAGTTGTATTTTTGATGAATTATAAAGTTTACCGAGCCTTATTTACAATTTCAGGAAAGAACCTATAGATTGTAACTAGGGAACCTAAAATTACCTATACTTTGGGTGATTATACTTTAAAATCCTACAAATTATCCATCGTATACAAAAATCCTTTAATGCGTAACCAATTTACTACATATAGGATTTGCATTCATTACTTACAATGATTGTTCAATGCTTTTTCATATGAAGAGGATAAATTCATATCAAAACTAGGATCCATTTCCATGTCATTATAAGGGACTATTGATGGCATAGAAAAACTTTCACTAAATTTAGTACCTTTCATAAAATCATCCACCTCTCTATTGATACCTCTGGGAACAATATCATTCTGCAAATAAAAAATAACATGTAATCTACTAAGGCTCAGTTTGTTGCATTTAGAATTTCATTTTTTTTAATTGAATTTGGAGTATATTGAGAATTCAAGGTAATGTATCATTAACATCTTAATTAAAAAATTTAAAGACATCTTAAAAAATATCAATTTTAATTATGAAATTGTGAATTTTGATTCCAAAAGTGTTGATATTATATTAAATTGTTACGATGTGCATTTAGATTTCAATATCTTGAAGCAAATTGAAAACAAAATTGAAATTATGAGCTACTTGAAAAATGTGTATGATGAAACTAACACTACTTATATTCTACACATTAAACATAGTTTTCATTAAGTTTGATTGAAAAATATTAAGTTTAAAAAGAATTTGATTTTGTGACCTCATAACAAAAAATAAAAAATAACAGGTCATCTACTAAGGCTCGGTTTGCTGCATTTAGATTTTCATTTTTTTAATTGAATTTGGGGTATATTGAAAATTCAAGGTAGTGTATGATTAACATACTAATTACAAAATTTAAAGGTACATATTAAAAAGTATCAATTTTAATTATGAAATTGTGAATTTTGATTCCAAAAGTGTTGATATTATATTAAATTGTTACAATGTGAATTTAGATTTCAATATCTTGAAGCAAATTGAAAATAAAATTGAAATTATGAGCTACTTGAAAAATGTGTAAGATGAACCTAACACTACTTGTATTCTACACATTAAACATAGTTTTCATTAAGTTAGATTGAAAAAAACTAAGTTGAAAAATAATTTGATTTTGCGACTTGATAACAAAAAAAAATAAAATTACACCATCTAGTAAGGCTTGGTTTTGATGCATTTAGATTTTCATTTTTTTAATTGAATTTGGAGTATATTGAGGATTCAAGGTAGTGTATGAGTAACATGTACTAATTAAAAATTAATAGCACGAGTGAATACTTCCATTAATGGTAGGTGGCATATTAATGGAACTAGTGAATACTTCCGATGTGCAAAGGATTGATAATACATCAACCCTTTTCTACCCTTTTCAATACATAAACAATTTATATCAATATAAATTTTAATGAAAATTCCTACTTATATTAAAGTATATTTTAACATTACATATTAAATTAGGTTCTAGATCATGTTTTTATTTCAATTTGTATTTTAAAGTACACAATGATGTTTATAAATACAATGAAATAAAACATGTTTAATTTCAGCATAGTATCATAAAACATAAATTAACATTTTACCATATCAAAAAAATTGAAATTACAAGATGACCATAAAACAAAAATTATCCTTTCACCATCACAAAAATTGAAATTATAAGGCTACCCTCTCTGGCTGCACCTTCTTACCAGCAACATCAACAAAAGATTAAGATCTCTACTGATTAGTTGAACTAAAGAAATAAATATCCATATTGAATGGCCATTGAGTTCAAGCCTTAAGCCAAAAGAATTTAAGCAAAGTTAAAGGAAAGTATCCATTCTTTTCATTCAATTAGGTGATGTTCTAATATCATACAAAGGTTCAACTACTAGTACTCAGTGAAAAGGGTTGTGTTGAGCAAGTATAAGTAATGGGAATCACAATATCCCTATAATTATAATGATATGATGTTTATAGAGAACGTGATAGGTTATGTTTATCTAATAAAAACTATGTATCCACTATTTACAAGAATATAAGTAGGTTGTGTTCTTTGTATTTAAATAATCAACATAAGCTTACAGATCATCTGTAACTAGTTACACTAGTCTTAGAGCTTGAACAATATATGGAGAGTACAAATCCCATAGTAATCATATATGAAACAACTTACAATATCAAACTAATGGGAAAACATAAAGCTTATAGTGGTTAGAATCACACATTGTAGATAATTAGGTAAGATACTGTTAAGAACCAAATATCAATATAGCATAGAAAAACCTCAGAATAAGTACTCAACACCTTGAAAAAGAGATAATTTCAGATAATAAGCCTCTTCGAGGGGGAAACCTCCTTATACACCACATAAATGTTCAAGTACAAGATGATTCGAAATCAAAATGTCTCCTTGGTACATATAGGAGACTAGGAAGTACAATTACAACTAATGGACCCAAGCGACATAAACAAAATAACATTACTAATGTAATATTGCCCAATTAAGGGGTAATGTGCCACTATTTAGGGCTTAACATGCCCCTCCCCTTCAGACAAGTGTTGTCTGCAACGCTTGAGTAATTATGGATGCTTCTATATAAAAGACTCATCTTCCCAAGTGGAATCTTCAACAGGAAGTTTCCTCCACTTAATTAGATACTCTGAAATGGATCTATTCCTCAACTGGTGATTTCTTGTGTCAGTGATGGCTTCAGGCTCCAATATTATTTTTCCTTCCTCGTAAAGTTATGGAAATATATTTTTAATTGGGATCTTGTCACCAATAACCTTGTTTAAGCATGAAACATGGAAAACTGGGTGTACTCGTGAGGATGCAAGCAACTCCAATTTGTATGTCATAGTACCAATCTTTTGAAACACCTTATAAGCACCATAGTACTTTTGTAATAATTTATTATCCTTCTTGGCTTGCTTGAGGGACATTTGTTTGTATGGTTGTAGTCTTAAAAACACCGAATCCCCGATTTCAAAACTTCTTTCACTACGATGTTGATCTTCTTGTTGTTTCATGTGATTATGTGCCATGGTCATGTTGTCCTTTAAGATTTGGATAACTTGTTGTTGATGCTCGATGTGGTCTTCCACTGCTTGAACCTTAGATTTTTCTTTTAGAGAAGAAGTGATGGAAGGAGGCTGGTATCGATAGAGTGTCATAAATGGTGTCATTTTTGTTGTGGTATGAAAGGAAGTGTTATACCACCATTCTAACAAGGGTAACCATTTGAACCATTGTGTTTGTTTATCAGAGACAAAGAAACGAAGGTATCCTTCCAGACATTTATTCACTATCTAAGTTTTTCCATTATATTGAGGATGATAGGATGAGTTATGAGCAAATTGAGTACCCAAACAATCAAATAATTATGTCCAAAAATGTCTACTGAAGATAAGATCTTTTTCACTTACAATAATCTTTTGGATTCCATGTAGTTTTTGAATTGTCTCTTTGAATGTGGTGGCAAATGTAGTGGCTTTGAAGGGATGAGAGAGAGAACAAAAGAGTGTGTACTTGGTCAGTCTATCAACAATCACCATGATGACACACTTTCCTTCAGACTTCGGTAACCCTGTGATTAAATCCATGGAAACATCCTCCCAACACTGACTTTGGATGGCTAATGGTTGTAAAAGACCTGGGGTCTTAATTGTTTACACCTTATTTTGTTGGAAAACCAAACATTCTACTATAAACCTTTGAACATCATTTTTAAATCCATCCCAAAAAAAATCCTTCTTGACCCTATGGTAGGTTTTCAAAAATCCCTAGTGCCCTCCTACCAGAGAGGTGTTCAATTCCAATAGTACCTTTTGTTTGATTTGGGAGTTCTTACATAAATATAAGCGATATTTGTACCATAGTGAATCATTTTTCCATGTAAATGTATTTGATGCACTGAAATCCTACTGCAACCTTTGAATGAGAGTCCACACATTTTCGTCATTCTTCCATTCATCCATCGCTTATTTTATCCAATTGGGTTGGATGATCGAGATAACACAGAGAAAGGACTCAACATCTTCATCCTTTCTTGAGAGGGCATCTGCCATAACATTTTGCTTCCCTTTTTTATAGATGATTTCAAAATCATAACCCAATATCTTGGTCACCCATTTTTTTTTTCTTCTGAAGATAGTATTTGTTCCAAAAAGTATTTAAGACTATCATGATCTTTTTTGACCTTGAGGTGCCTACATATTAAGAAAGGGAGCCATTTCTTCAGTGCATGTAGTATTTCCATCATTTCCGTCTCATAAATCGGTTTGTGTAAGTCCTTTCCCTTTAGTGTCTGACTTTCAAAATCTAGGGGGCTTCCTTCTTTCATTAGGACAACACCAATGCCATTTCCTAAGGCATCACATTCCACAATAAAGGTTTTTGTGAAGTTTGGTGTGGTCAAGACAAGAGCTTTACACATCACCTCTTTAAGTTGTTCAAAAGCTTTAGTTGCCTCTTGAGTCCATGGAAATGCATCCTTCTTAGTTAGTGTCGTTAAAGGTGCTGCTATTCTCCCATAGTTATGAACAAACTTGTGGTAGTAACCTATCAAACCCAAAAATCCTCTAGGATTCTTCAATGTTTTGGGAGTCGGCCAGTCCATCATGGCCTTAATATTGTTAGGGTCTACCTTGACACCTTTATGAGATACAATATGACCCAAATAATCTACCTCCTTTAGCCCAAAGAAACATTTGGATGGTTTGGCTTATAGTTGTTGCTCCTTTAGTAGTTGTAGCACCTTGCCAACATGTTGCACATGATCCTCCCAAGACTTGCTATAGATTATTCTATCATCAAAAAATACTAACACAAATTTTCAAAGGAAGGGCTTGAAAACTAAATTCATCAACCCTTGGAATGTGGAAGGTGCATTTGTAAGGCCAAAAGGCATGACCAAAAATTCATAATGGCCTTCATGAGTTCAAAATGTTGTTTTTGGGATATCTTCTTCCTTCATTATAATATGATGATACCCTGAATGGAGATTCAACTTTGTGAAATAGATTTCTCCATGTAGTTCATATAACAATTCATCAATGACAGGAATGGGAAACTTATCTTTAATAGTGATCTTTTTGAGCTCTCTATAATCTGGACACATACGCCATGAGCCATCGTTATTTAATACCATTACCATCGGTGTAGAGTAATAGCTTTGGCTAGGTCTAATAATGCCATCCTCTAACATTTCTTCAACCATACGCTCAATTTCACTCTTCTGGGCATAAGGGTATCTGTACGGCCTGATGTTAGGAGGAACACTCCCAAGAATTAGGTGAATATCATGATCATGATTTCGAGTGGGTTGAAGACCTTTGGGAATATATTCAAATACTTTGGAATGCTTATCAATGATCCCTTGGAGATCTAGGGTAATAGATGGCTTAGATGTTTGAACATATAGTGATCATAGTTGTGCAATAACACCTTGATTCCCCTTTTTCAATAATTTTTTCATGCCATTAGAGCTTATCACCTTACTGGGTTTCCCAGTGACACCTCTTACCTCAATTTATTTTCCCTCCAATGAAAATTTCATGAAAAGTTCTTGAAAATTAAAAGCCATTGTTCCTAATGATTGTAACCATTGGATTCCTAGTATGACATCAACACCACCCATGGGTATAGAAATCATTGGACTATTCATTACATATTCCCCCATATTAAGATTGATCTTATTTCATTTTCCTGAGCAATCAATAGTTCCTCCATATGCAATCATTACTTGAAACTCTGGCGCTGGATATACAAAGCAATTGAGAGCTTTGGCTAATTTATAGTGAAAGAAATTATGAGTACTACCAGAATCAATTAGGACTATTACCCTTTTATTTTTGATATATACTTCGATCTTGAGGGTTTGAGGAGTGTTAATTCCAGCGAATGCATTACACGATATCATGGGAGTCAACTCTTTAGAAGAAATCACTTCAACATTTTCATATTGAGATGGTTCTTGTTCTTCTTCCTCTTCACAATCTATGTAGAATAATTTATTCTCACCACACTTATGTCCCTTACTATACTTGTTGTCACAATTAAAGCATAAACCTTTTTCTTTTATTTCCTCCAATTGTTGCCTGGTAGGTTGAGGTGTTTTAGAAGAAGAAACATTATTCTCTCGATAGATGTTAGGATTGGTCCTTCTAGTAGCCATAGACATATTTTTACTTTCAACATTTCTTGCCACCCTAAATGCATTCTCCAATGATTTGGGTTCCCAAAGGCAAACTTCATGTTTAATTTTATCATTTAAAGTTCCTATCAATACATCAATCAAGTGATTATCTGGAATATTTGTTACCTTTATATTCAATATTTGGAAGTTCTCAATGTGCTATGTAATTGAACCCTTTTTCTTGAGATTTATCAGTTGGCTAAAGAAGGTATTTCTCCTTGTATCCTCATAGTGTGCTATCATTTCTTCCCTGAAAATTGTCCAAGTGACGAGTGATTTGTGAGAATAAAGCCAATGATACCATACAAATTGATTGGGTTCTAAATATAAAGAAGAAATTCGCACCTTTTGTGTATGTGGCACATTATGTAGATCAAATAATTTCTCCATATGAAGTATCCATGTGATTGGGTCCTTTCCATCAAACTTCCTCATATCGATTTTAGGAACGTGGTTGGTCTTCAACCCAAAGTTGGAGTTTCTCTATTCTTAATTCATCTTCCCCGTGTCCTCATAATGAATTTCATGGGATACATTTTCACTTTCAGGTGCCCTCTCTATTAGGAAATTTTTCAATCCTTCCATGATCTCCATTTTGAAACAATCCATCTTAGTATCCATTATTGCCCCCAATTTAGCTTCAGTTGAATCCATCATTCCTTGTAGTTCATATTTTGTCACTATCTTCTTTTGTAATTCATTTATGTCCCTACAAATTTCTTCACCTACATAAAGAGTCCAAGTAGGATTGTTTGGAGGATTATTTGGTGTAGAAGTTCTCTTTTTTGGTGGCATGTTGGCCAAATATCACTTTTAAACCTTGATTTTGAGGTGGTTCTGCTAGACAATCTTTCTTCTGTTGTATCTCCAAGTTTCGACCCTTCTGGGTATGAAAATTTAATTTTTGTAGTTCTCTGATATGTTTTCTCTACAATTCCATAGGTCTGGTCAAAATTGGATGTTCCAAGTGGAATTTATGGTAACTTCGCCACAAATTGTTGATTTTTGGCATTTCCAGGAGATCTCACTTGTATAGCGTTCCCCGCACAAAATAATTGATATGAAATTATGAAACATTTACCAGAAATACTAAGTCTTGTCTGCTATCCAATGCAACTGGTCTCACTCAATTTGGATACTCTAGGAAGAAGTTATGATTGTTTTACCCGGAACACCTGCTTGAGACTAGTCAATAGGACTAGTCAAATACCTTATCTTCCATAGCGCGTATCTACAAATGTAAGATGACCCAGCAGCTGAAATTTTTATCACAGATACCTTACTAATTTCTGTGAATAAATTCCATATTTCATGGTCTGATATTTTACAAAAATTGTTTTATAGCGAAAATTCCACAATGACTCAATTCATGATGATTCCAGAACCCTATCTTAAACAAGTTGTATCTACGAAATTATAAGACCTTAGGAGCTGAAATTTTAACCCAACGTACCTTGATTCGTCTACTAAATATCCTCCAAGGGTTTCCTTCTGAAACATTGTATAAAAATAATTATAGCAAAAATTCCAAGGTGTCTCAAATGTAGCAGCAAAACCCCAAGACCTTGAGCTCTGATACCATATGTTAAGAACCAAATATCAATATAGCATAGAAAAACCTCAGAATAAGTACTCAAAGCCTTGAAAAATAGATAATTTCAGATAATAAGCCTTTTCGAGGGGGAAACCTCCTTATACACGACATAAATGTTCAAGTACAAGATAATTCCAATTGAAAATGTCTCCTTGGTATATATAGGAGACTAGGAGGTACAATTACAACTAATGGACCCAAGACAACATAAATAAAATAACATCACTAATGTAATATTCCCCAATTAAGGGGTAATGTTCCACTATTTAGGTCTTAACAAATACGTAGATCCATGAATAGGATAAGAGTTTCAACATTGATTACATGTTAGCTTATAGTGTTTACTGATCTCATGTTACTCATTTCCAGGAATAATGTAGTATCTCTATTACTCGCATTAAAACAAGTGATTAGGTGAATTAGTAGTATGAATATTATGGGAATAGAGTAGATATCACACATCAATATCATTGCTTAATGTACTTGAATCTATACACACACTCTAGTAATTGATATGAGTTGAACTTGGAACATAGGGAAATATTGCTTACTGTGCTTGAATATGTACACACACTCTAGTAATTAATATGAGTTGAACCTATATCATACGGAAATAGATCCTATACTGTAACATATATGAGTAGAATGTATCAATGAATCTCACTAGTAACAAATCTAGCATAAATCACATGTATTCCAAGTAGTTGGTACATGTATTCACAAGGATTAGCCATAAGTAATACAAATACTCATATCAATTATTACGGTAACACTTACCTTTGAATGTTGTGGTTTGATATCTCTGATTAAGGGAAGTAGTATTATAGATTAGTTATGTGAATGCTTACACTTCATGATATTGGAACAAGTAACCTGTTTCAATGAGAGTAACAAGTATTTCTAATTATGGATATGCTTATATTCTAGATACCATAACAAGCATTGGTTTAAGATAAGGTACTATGTGTGATAAATTACTGGAATAGATTACTCATCCTTTGTTTAAGCCGAGCATTGGTCATAATGTGAACACTATGAGCACTTGTATTATCCTAGTGTAATCTCATAACATACCTAACATGTTTACCCTATAAAGGTTTCATGTACCATGTTCATTGATTCGATACAATCTAAGTGTATGTAATTATTACAGAGCTTAGCTATGGTAAACTAAGGCACATTGTAGAACAAGTAGTGTAACTAATAGCTTACAACATGTATAAGCTCTATGATTCCCATTACTTCCTAATCTCTAAGTAGTATAGTTATATCAATGCAGTTAATTATGGGAACACAATGGATAGTTGTAACATATGAAACTAGTATGTGCTTACTATTAGTATGAGAACCATTTCTTACTATTCAAGACTTGAGTACCACAGTTGAACTACCTTTAGAGAAGCAAGTCACAATTTAACAAACATGAAGTGTATCCACTCCAAATGTGGTCTCAACACAATAAATTCCATAAGTATAGCAAGATATACATGTCACGGTTACATGACAGAACTAAACAATTGGGGATGTCAAGGAAACCATTCGTAAGTATCCTACAAGTTCAGAGAGAAGTGTTGGAAGAGCTAAAAAGACTACATTTATTTGGATGATGTTTAATCAAGATTGACAAAGGGCCTTGATAAAAAATTGAAATTATAAGCTATTGACTATTTATAAATGAATAAACAATATATTTCACTATCATAAGCATTATAAGAGAAATCAAAGATGAAACAATAAATTGATATTTTTAGTTCCATATATATATATATATATATATGAAAGTTTAAATATTTACACCACCAAATACGTAGGTTCCACATCCATTTTAGGATGATAACAAAAACTAAGAGGCTTGATTAAAACATTTAACTCCAAAATTCTAGACTCTAAGCCATCACTTTAAGATAGAACACTTCATACCTCCAAAAGAAAACATTCATCGAATTCAATATTTAAAATTTTACAATAAAATATATCTACAAATTTAAAATAAAATTCACACATGTACCATTTTAAATAGATAAAACAAGTTGTGATTAAAGAAAAATTGACATACATACAAAAACAATTAAGTCCGATCCTCGAACATACTTATTTTTAGCAAATATAATGTAAAAATATTTTCCACCAAATATAATGTAAACATCTGTACAAAAAAAAAAAAAAAGTAATAACACATATTAGCATACATACTTTAACTAAATATTAAATAAACAATAAGAAATAATAAAATACCCAAGCAAAGTTCTACAGATTTAAGATTATCTCTCTCTTTTTATTACACCTTTTTGTCACTTTTTCTAAACCAAACTTCCATCACGAAGTTCCAAAACTTCCAAAATAACTACTCTCCATATTAAGCATACATGATCTAAACAATAATGTAAAATCTTATCTAAAATCTTACAAATTTTTAAAGAGAAAAATTGTGTTCTTGGTAATCAATTTTTGAGTTCAGAGTTAGATAATACCCTGAAAATAAATATAGTTGTGTACGCAGAAAGTTCACAAATTTCCATATTAATTCATTCTTCCAATAAAATACTTATCTCTTCGTGGATAAAGTCTCAGATCCTTCAGGTGAAGTTCTCATGCCAGGTGACCTTATTTACTCAGCAGTAAAATGATTATCTCCTCAACAGTAAAATACTTATCTCTTATTCTATAGTGGAATAAATTATCTCATATAATCAAATGTCCTCAATTTCCCTTTCAAATTAAAGCATTCATAAATCTCCATATTAAGCCATTCTTCCAAGAAATTACTTATATCTTTGAAAGTTCAAAAATATGCATTTTAAAAACCATTCTTCCAGAAAATACTTATCTCCTCTTTCTGCGGTGGAATAGATGTTCTCATATAATCTTTCATGTACATGAACAAAACACAAATCTACACATATATTAAGTCACTCTTCAAAAAACATTTAAATATTTAATCTTTGGGATGTATCCATATTACATATAATCAAATTATATTTGAACTATGACTTCATCATGACATAAACATAAGTGAGATCATCCACGTAC
The DNA here is from genome assembly GCA_009831015.1 of Picea engelmannii. Classification (NCBI taxonomy): domain Eukaryota; kingdom Viridiplantae; phylum Streptophyta; class Pinopsida; order Pinales; family Pinaceae; genus Picea; species Picea engelmannii. The sequence goes on from ML820369.1 coordinate 72,207, forward strand.
ATAACTTATTTGTAAATCTATTTGAATGTTGGTTTTTGCGGTTAGTAAGTAATTGGTTAAGAGTTTGAAAATACCCTGACAATAAGGAATTCACTTTGTTGTATGTATAAAACAAAAATTTTCATACTATGCCATTCTTGGAAAAGAAGGAAAGGAATGCAATCGAATAAAATTTAGAAAATTCCCCTTTTCTGATGTGGGATAGAGAATGTTCTCAAATACTCAAATGTTCAAGTTCAAAATTATGTCTTATCATGATCTAAACATAAATAAGATTGAATGTATCATTTTAGACAATGATAAGCTTATATAGGGGTTATGTATATTTCAAAATAATTGATCAAAGTGTTGAAAAGTTATATATACACTAATTGAGTAACCCTATGAATAGGAATGACTAAACTAAAAAGATGAGAAAACAAAAATTTGAAAAAAATAAAAAATATAAGCATATTCAACAAAAATAAGATTGAACACTTTTATATAAAAGGCCCAACATAAAAGAAAATTAAAACTCACTAATGTGCAATAAACATACATTTAAGAATAATCATGAATAGATGCATCATTCCCAGGTATGGATGCATCCTCCTCAATCCCAATCTCCTGCACTCTCTTCTCCACATTTTGTTCAAGAACACTCTAAGGTACTCTCTTCTTCACATTGCCCTATATAACACATTTCAAATTTGAAAATTTGAAAATTAAATTTAAATGATTTTAACACATTTAATTGTAGTTTTAAATTTTGAAACATGTAATATCTGTGATGTGCCAACCTGAATATCAATAAATTATATCCACCATACCCTAAAATTCAATAAATTATATATTGTTTAAGACATTCCTCTTTCAAATTAATAATTTAAGTAGTAGGACATGGAATAAGGATATGTGAACAACACAACTAAGAACTAAATCTAGGATTCAATGTGTTCACATTTATAGAAAAACATAGATTTCATGTTGTTGATCTTATTCAAAAGATTGGGGATTGGACAACTAAAGTGATCATATGTGGATATTAGAAAACACATACTTGATTCAACCTATCCAAATTTAAACTTGTGGAATCAAGTCCCCTGTTTATTGGAGATTCATTTAACATATGTCCAAATTGCAATTAATGACAATAACAACTCAATTATTTCTATAGATATAATGATATGTATCTAGATCTAGAAATAGAAGTAAACTATCATCAAATGAATCGAAAATTTACTAACTATAACACAAACCAATCCAATGTTCGGTTCATCATTCTGAGTGACCTCCTTCCAACCATTATGACAAAATTATCCATACTCCTTAAGATCTTCTACTGACATGGTATCTAACTCCTCATCTGTCTTATAAAGAAAAATGGCTCGAGAATTGGCTTCCGCTCTCTGACGGTTCAAACCAACATCAACACCATAAAAAATCGATTCCAAATTTTCCCCGATTGCATTCCTAACCTCTTTGCCAACCTAACATGTAGCTCGCAACTCTGAATGTGAGGTAAATTCCCCTGTTGGATGAGATACTAAAGGTCATGGAGGCCTCTGCAATGTCGCATTTCGATATGCTCATTTCCGATCATATGTTTGTCCTTTACCAACCCCATAATAATTGGACGATAGGCTAGTATAATCAGGGTGCATATCCATAAAAAAATCTGGATAAAAGTGTCTAGAAAAGTAATGTGTAACATCATCATTCCACAACCACTTCCCATATGCTTCCAAAAATCTATTGTAAAGATGTCTTGTTATGTTGGGGTGCTTAAAATATTACACTTTCAACATCTTTCTCTTTGTCCCATATTTGAAATTGAACATAGAAATTGGATTTTCTTTTGAAATTTTACTTTTAACTATGTCCCATTTATCAGGGCCCATCACCTCCTACTTTTGTCTCCTCATCAAATCTATAAAACTGTCAGTCGTTGGACCCATCTTTTGATATGCATCCATAAAGTTTTGCAATGAATACAAAATAATCTCCAAGATTTGTTTAATATACCGAGGGAGACCCAAGCTCCTCAAATCCTTTTCCAACCTCTTTTTCACACCTGAGCATTGCTCGATGGTCATTGTAGTGTCCCCAAGGCCGAGCCCCATTACAGATCATGATATATGCAATGAATTGTAAATGTGTTCTATAGGCTGGTGAGACAAGTTTTGTATAAGCTATAGGCTTATGTGTTTTGTTAGGCCAGGGAGCCTAAGTGTTGAAGGCCAGGAGCCTGTTGATGTACTTGTATGTATGTCGATCAATTAATAAAATATAAACACCGCTAGTGCAGACCGACCACGATGAATGAGTGATGGGGGACTGAGCGTCCACAGAGTGGGCAAGGAATTAGGGGCTGGAAGGTGGGAAAGGGGCTGAGTGTTGAGCCTAGAGGCTAAGCCTAGGGGGATTAGGCCTGGAATAATATTTTAATATTATTTCCAAAAAGAGCTATGTGCATATTATTTTATCCTAAGTCCTTTAGGAAGGACACGTGATTTCCCAAGTGGTGGGAGGAAGACGTACGGATGAAACACATGCAGTTTCTAGGGTGACAAGTGTCAACCCTGGTGCATGCAAATAAAATCAAAGCAGTAAGCCGTGAGGGGGGTTCTCGTCCATTGGATCCGACTGCCCTGGGAAAGAGCTGGGAAACTAGTCTGCAAGAGACCTGCGTGTAATCCAGAGACAGAAATGAAAGCCTGTGTTTGTCTTGAGGAATGCGTGTACACCCTGTCCAGAGATGTGGAGTCTATGCGTGTCTCTGGGAAAACTTGTGTGCGCATTTCCTGAACGCGAAACCTATGATGAATTGAGTGGAAGTATCTTTGTTATTCGGAAAAGATGAGCTAGCCTGTGTGTGAAGTCCCTGTTCCGAAATCATGTCTGTGAGATCATCCTGTGACTGCTGAACCGTTTTAGGAAGCCTTGGTCTGTGTTTCCCTTGGGTTGTTGTGACCATGCAACACTGGACTGCGTGAGGCTTGTTGGCCTATGAACGACTCCTCCAAGTGAGAGAGTGCGCAGAGGGAGAAGAGAACTCCTGGAAGGAACCCTGTAGCTGCCATAGATCCCAGAGACTTCCGGTCCGCTCTGTTCCTATAACCCAAGGTAAGGGAGATTGGCAGCCGAAGGACTGTCTAGGTGACAGAGAAGGTGCACTCTCCTGGGGTGGAATAGGCATGTGGGGAATGAGGGTTTGTGGGCAGTGAGCATGGGAGATTCCTGGGAGAGATTTTTTCCTGGTGGTTGTGTATGTGCTATCTTCCCTGTAACCTCATCCTAGCCTAGGATTCCTTGCCTTGGGGGTGGAGCTCGGTCCCAGCTCGGGGGTGACCTACTGTTGAGCTGATGAACAATGTGGTATAAGGCTGGGAGGTTCGTGGAAGGCTTGCACTTGGTTGGTGATTTCTATAGATGATAAAAGATAAGTATTCTGAATTATGCTTTGATCACATTTGGCATGACTGAGCTGTTTATGTATCATGTTTTCCGTTGTGTAAATGAAATACTGTTGAATGCTATGGCTTGTGTAATTGTAGCAAAAACTTATGTATTTTACTCTGAGATTTAAATGTGTTTAATGGATTAAATGCATGTGCTTATAATTCTAGTATGAATTATGCAAAAATCCATGTATAGAATGGTAACTGAGAGGTTTGGAAACCTGGGTAGTGAGAAGGGTACACTACAAATTGGTATCAGAGCAAAGGTTTCGACACTGGTCCTAGATGGTCCAGTTGAATGGTCTTTGGACCAAGGGTGAGAGGAGAAGTTGTGTTTGGAGGACCAATTTCGGACCCTGGTTTTCTCCGAAGTGTCAAGGGACACTTGACAACTTTTTTATTAAGCTTAGGAGGTATAGAGGTGTTGTGAAACCGCAACTGGTATGGTCTATGACCACAGGGAGACAGGTCTCTACACCAATGGTGTTAGAACCGTAGGATCTGTTCGGAAGGGAAAGCGAACCCTTGTAACCTTCAGATCTGGAGAATGTGCACAAGGTTTAAAACCTTTGGATATTGCACAGGAGTTTAAACTCGGGAGGATCGTGAGTCGTAAGATCCCTGTGGGATTACCCGTCAACCATCCGAGTTGACAGAGGTTACGTAGGATTTAAGTCCGTAGAGGAGAAGACCCAGAGAGGCGTCGGGATATTAGAGTCATCGGATTTTTTCTAAGGCAGAGAATCGAGACCTTGTGATTCTCGAAATCCCGAGGAGGGATCATAGCCGTAGGATCCCAAGGAGGACACATGTCAGAATATTGGAGAGAGTCGGAAATCAGAGAATCGGTGTTCTTGAGCACATAGAGATCTCATCACACGGAATCGCGATCCTTGATTTCGTGACAAGGTCTGGACCATTCATATTAGGGGACACGTGGTAGAGGTCTGCCATCGGGGAAAGTCCCGACAAGGAGTAAGTCCATCGGTGTTTGAAGTTCATCGAGAAATCGGGAACCTCGGTGACAAGTGATTCATACACTTTGAAACTCCGAACCCCGAAACCCCGATGAGAGCTTTGAGTACGGTCACAAGGTAGGGGTCACATGGACCTGGGCTTAATAGTGAAGGGTTAAAGAAAAAGGCACGTCGACATATCGGGAATCGGGATATCGGGGATCCCGTGAGCGTATGCGCTTTGACATTAAAACCACCGAAACCCGATGGGGTAAGGTGGAGGTCATATAGTATGGTCATGTGGACCAGAGGCTGATCCAAGAGAGATAACCAGTGTAAAAGGACATCGAGAATCAGAGAATCGGAGGTTGTGATTTCTTGTGCATCGCGACATAACAAATCCCAAATCTTCGATAGGAGGATTGATCACGGTCATAGGCAGTGGTCGTATGGTGAGGCTATAGCCCGGAGGATTAGCATGGACGGAGTCCATCGGAAATCGAGAAATCGGGGATTCCGCTGTCCAGAGTTTTGGCACATTTCGATTCGCGAAACCCTGAACCCCGATAAGGGAAAACGCCAGGGTCACGAGTCAGTGGTCACATGGTGTAGAGCCATAACAGGGGCTAACGCGTAAAGGTAGCGTATCAGGAAATTGGAAAGTTGGGGATTCAACCATCAAAACATTGCCGATTTCCAAACCCCGATAGAGGTAAACCCGATAGAAGGAAGGGAGACCCCGAAGAGTTCCTGTGGGAGGAAAATTTCCCGATAGGAAATAGGAGAATTTCAAGAAACCAAAAAAACACAGAGCCAGACAGAGCTCAGGAAACTTGTGAAGTTGAAATGTCTTTCGTTCTTGTTCGTATTAGTTATAAATGTTGTGCTTTATTCATGAATTTTAATGGCCTGACAATTTTTGAATTGGATTTCACAGTGTGTGTTCAGAATACGACCGAGGCCAAAACTCCAGTTAATCAACACTGAGTATGGAGTGGGGAAGAGTGCAAATTACCCCTGAAATGGAAGACGAATGGGAAGGAAAGGATGTTAACCTAGGATTCGACGGATCGAACTCTAATGGGCATGGAAAGGAGATGGATAAGGAAGGACATATAATGAAAATCCTTGAAGGATTGCAAAGAGAGGCCAAGGAGCATTGAGATGATAGCCGAAAGCTCATTAAAGTAAAGGATCGGCAAGGGAAATTAAACTTAAAATTCTTGCAGAGTCCGGAAAGAATAGAAAAGAAATTGGAAAAGGGAAGTGACACAAGCAGATCAAGAAGTGTCAAAACCCCTGAGGAGAGAAGGAGATTGAGGAGTGGTAGCCGACATCACAGTCTCTCCCAAAAACATTCAGACAGGGAGACACATAGCAGTTCGAGTCCGTCCCCTACCAGAAAACATCAGAAATCTGGAAGGGAGGAATTGAAAGGAGAGATGAATAAAATTAAACCTCCAACATTCGATGGAGAACATAATAAAGAGGAAGATGCCGAGACATGGTTTCTGGGCATGAATAAATACTTCCAGCTGTAGAACTACTCTGCCCATGCAGAAGGTAGAATTGCAATGTACCAGCTGAAAGGAAAAGCATCCATGTGGTGGGATCATTTTGTGTAGGTGCAACACATCAGAGAGAAAGAGGTCACGTGGAAGGAGTTTAAGAGGTATTTCGAGAAGAAATACCTGACTAAAAGATACTATGACAGAAAGATGAAGGAGTTCTTCGAGCTCAAGTTGGGCAGTATGACCATTGATGAGTATGAACAAATTTTTTTGGAACTATTGAAGTATGTTCCATTCATCAAAGACGAAGCTGTTAAAATTCAGAGGTATCTGAGTGAACTACCACCTTCCATTGGAGACAAGATTCAATACGATGATCCTAAGACCATGGAAGAAACCTTAAGAAGGGATAAATGCATATACGAACAATAGAGAGAAAGGCCTACCTATCGGAAGGCTTGGGATAACCAGAAGAGGTTTAAGAAAGAACGGAGGCAGAAGGGAAGCAAGCCTTCCTTTTTCAGAAATAGTCCTTGGGGACAGTCATCTTTTAAAGAACCTAGGAAAGTTGAAGGGAGTGAGAAGATGCCAAGGCCTCCACCCATGGAGTGTTGGGTTGTAAAGGGAATCATAGGTACAAAGACTGCCCCCACAGAAAAGACAAAGCAAGAATTGTCCATACTGTTCAGTAAGATGAAACAGTGGAGGATATGGGCAGCAGAATGTCGAGGATATACGCAGCCCTGGATAATAAGCAAGCAGAATTTCAATCGCACATGATTGAAGTGGAAGGTATGATCAACAACCGACCACTTGTTATTTTGATTGATTCAGGGTCTAGTCATAGTTATGTAGATCCTAGGGTGGTGGAACATTGCCTCTAACGAAGAGAAAACATGAGAAGTCTTGGTTAGTGCAGTTAGCCACAGGGACCAAGAGGAAGGTCACTGAATTGGTTAAGTCTTGTTCAGTGCACATGAAAGGAATGAGCACTAAGGCTGAATTGAACATTATGCCTTTAGGCTCATATGATTTCTTAATTGGGATGGACTGGTTGGACCAACACCATGCCCTTCTGGATTGTCGAAACAAGAGGTTCACATCTTTGAACGAAGAGGGAAATCAGGTAACAGTCCAAGGAATTCCTAGAGCCATGGCTGTGAGGGAAATCTCAGCTATGCAGCCGAAGAAATGTTACTGGAAAGGCTGTCAATTATTTGCAGCCCGGGTGGGAGAAGTATTCCAAAATGTGGTCTCGAATATGGAATACCACAGGGTACTCAAAGAGTTTGAGGACATGTTTCAGGAGGTGCCTGGACTACCTCTGAAGAGGGACATCAATTTTTCTATAAATCTGATGCCTGGAGCAGCTCCAGTTTCAAAATCTCCTTATAGGATGAGCACACCAGAGCTGAAAGAGTTGCAACTGCAGCTCGAAGAGCTATTAAAGAAAGGCTACATTCATCCTAGTGTGTCACTGTGGGGAGCCCCGGTCCTATTCGTGAAGAAGAAAGATGGAACATTGAGGTTGTGCATTGACTTTCGGCAGTTGAATAAAGTCACTGTCAAGAACAAATATCCTCTGCGAAGGATTGATGATCTTTTTGATCAGTTAAAGGGTGCGAAAGTATTCTAAAAATTAGATCTTAGATTTGGATATCATCAAGTCAGGATAAAAGATGAAGACATCAACAAGACTGCCTTTAGAACAAGGTACGGTCATTATGAGTTCACTGTGGTGTCGTTTGGACTGTCCAACGCGCCTGTTGTCTTCATGTGCTTAATGAATGGAGTGTTCAGAAATTATCTGGACAAGTTTGTCATAGTCTTCTTGGATGATATCTTGGTGTATTCCAAGAGAGAGGAAGAACATGAAAAACACTTGAGTATGGTGTTGCAGGTGTTGAGAGAACACCAGCTGTACGCAAAACTGAGCAAGTGCTCATTTTACCAAAAGCAGATCCATTATCTGGGACACATTATTTCTGAAGAGGGGATCATTGTGGATCCTAAGAAGGTACAGGCCATTCAAGAGTGGCCAATGCTAAGAAATGTGATAGAAGTTAGATCCTTTATGGGTCTGGCAGGTTATTATAGGAGGTTCATAGCCGGATTTTCAAGGATAGCTCATGCTATCACTTCCTTGCAAAGGAAGGAGAAGAAGTTCTAGTGGACTGAACAATGTGAGAGTAGCTTCCAGCAATTGAAGCAGTTGCTCACTAGTGCTCCAATCCTAAAGATTGCAGATCCAGACAAGGATTATGTAGTATGCATAGATGCATGTAAGGAGGGGCTGGGAGGATTTCTCAGCCAAGAAGGATTTGTAGTTTGCTATGAATCCCGAAAGATGAAAGAGCATGAAAAGAATTATGCCACTCATGATTTAGAGTTGGCAGCAGTTGTCCATGCATTGATGAAATGGAGACATTACTTCATGGGAAAGAAATTCGAGTTGAGAACAGACCATAATGGTCTGAAGTATTTATTTGATCAACCAACTTTAAATGCCAAGCAAATTAGATGGCTGGAATTTCTGTGTGAATATGACTTTGATATCAGGCATATCAAAGGGAAAGACAATAAATTGGCTGATGCATTCAGCAGAAAAGTGCATGAATTACATGCTACAACCATTAGCATGTACATAACTAAGTTGAAAGACAGAATTCTTGAGGCTGCAAATGCTGATTTGCAGTACAAAAGACTGGTAGCAAAGCTACAACAACATGAGAAACCACAAACCAAGGAAAGTTATACCTTGGGAACTGATAGTTTACTTCTGTATAAAAACAAAGTGTATGTACCTAATAACAGAGAATTGAATTTGGCAATTCTAAAAGAAATGCATAATGTGACTTATGTTGGTCATCCTGGATATTAGAAGACTGTGGCAGTAGTCAAAAGAAATTATTTTTGGCCAGGTATGAAGAAGGAAATTACTGAATACATCACCAGATGTATGGAATGCCAGAAGGTCAAGGCTGAGCACAGACACCCAGCAGGGTTGTTGCAACCTTTACCTATTCCTGAGTGGAAATGGGACGTGGTAACAATGGATTTTATCATAGGATTTCCCAGAACAAGCAAGCAACATGATTCAATCATGGTGGTGGTGGACAAGCTTACTAAAGCTGCCCATTTTATTCCACTGAAAACCACCCACAGAGTAGTAGATGTTGCTGATATCTTTTTAAAGGAAGTTGCACGCTTGCATGGAATTCCTAAGACAATTGTGTCTGATAGGGACCCGAAATTCACTTCGAATTTCTGGAGAGGACTGTTCAAGGGATTCGGAACGAATCTGAACTTCAGTAAAACATATCATCCCGAGTCTGATGGACAGACAGAGAGAGTAAACAGAGTAATAGAAGACATGCTGAGAATGTATGTGATGGATAAACCATCAAGGTGGGAAGACTACCAGCATTTGGTAGAATTCGCTTACAATAATGGGTACCATGCATCATTGAAGAAGAGCCCATTCGAGGCACTTTATGGGAGAAAGTGCAACACTCCAGTAAGTTGGGATAATCCAGTTGACAGAGTAGTAGTTGGACCTGAACTACTCAAAGAGATGGAAGATCAAATGATCAAAATCAAACAGAATTTGAAAGCTTCCCAGGACAGGCAGAAAAGTTACGCTGATAGTAACAAAACCCATAAAGAATTCAAAGTGGGTGACCATGTTTTCCTGAAAGTGAAAGCTAACATGAGTTCCCTGAAATAGGGAAGTTGCGCCAAGTTGGCAACAAGATTTTATGGGCCATTTGAGATCCTAGAAAGGATTGGGCCAGTTGCATACATGCTTGCATTACCTGCATCTATGACTGTACATAATGTGTTTCATGTTTCACTGCTTAATAAATATGTACCTGATGTTAATCATGTTATTGATTGGACTGTGATTCAGGTGGAACTAGAAGGTGTCCTGCAAGTGCGTCATGTGCGCATATTGGACAGGAAAAAAAAGCAGCTCCAGAATCGAGCTATAGGGATTGTAAAGGTCCAGTGGACCTGGTACGATCCTGAGGATGCGACATGGGAGCATGAAGAAGTTATGCGGGCAGAGTACCCACATCTTTTTGAAAATTTTGAAAGACTTGCAGAGACAATGTAAGTTGCACTGAGGACAGTGCAAAAATAAGGGGAGGGGGATTGTAGTGTCCCCAAGGCCGAGCCCCATTACAAATCATGATATATGCAATGAATTGTAAATGTGTTCTATAGGCTAGTGAGCCAAGTTTTTTCTAAGTTGTAGGCTTATGTGTTTTGTTAGGCCAGGGAGACTAAGTGTTGAAGGCCAGGATCCTGTTGATGTAATTGTATGTATGCAGATCAATTAATAAAATATAAACACCGCCAGTGCATAACGACCACGATGAATGAGTGATGGGGGACTGAGCTTCCACAGAGTGGGCAAGGAATTAGGGGCTGGAAGGTGGGAAAGGGGCCAAGTGTTGAGCCTAGAGGCTAAGCCTAGGGGGCTTAGGCCTGGAATAATAATTTAATATTATTTCCAAAAAGAGCTATGTGCATATTATTTTATCCTAAGTCCTTTGGGAAGGACACGTGATTTCCCAAATGGTGGGAGGAAGGCGTACGGATGAAACACATGCAGTTTCTAGGGTGACAAGTGTCAACCCTGGTGCATACAAATAAAACCAATGCAGTAAGCCGTGAGGGGGGTTCTCGTCCATTGGATCCGACTGCCCTGGGAAAGAGCTGGGAAACTAGTCTGCAAGAGACCTGCGTGTAATCCAGAGACATAAACGAAAGCCTGTGTTTGCCTTGAGGAATGCGTGTACACCCTATCCAAAGCTATGGAGTCTGTGCGTGTCTCTGGGAAAACTCATGTGCGCATTTCCTGAACGAGAAACCTATGCTGAATTGAGTGGAAGTATCTTTGTTATTCGGAAAAGCTGAGCTAGCCTGTGTGTGAAGTCCCTGTTCCGAAATCATGTCTGTGAGATCATCCTGTGACTACTGAACCGTTTTGGGAAGCCTTGGTCTGTGTTTCCCTTGGGTTGTTGTGACCATGCAGTACTGGACTACGTGAGGCTTGTTGGCCTGTGAGCGGCTCCTCCAGGTGAGAGAGTGCGCAGAGGGAGAAGAGAACTCCTGGAAGGAACCTTGTAGCTGCCATAGAGCCCGGAGACTTTCGGTCCGCTCTATTCCTGTAACCCAAGGTAAGGGAGACTGGCAGCCGAAGGACTTTCTAGGTGACAGAGAAGGTGCACTCTCCTGGGGTGGAACAGACATGTGGGGAATGAGGGTCTATGGGCAGTGAGCGTGGGAGATTCCTGGGAGAGCTTTCTTCCTGGTGGTTGGGTATGTGTTATCTTCCCTGTAACCTCAGCCTAGCCTAGGATTCCTTGCCTTGGGGGTGGAGCTCGGTCCCAGCTCGGGGGTGACCTACTATTGAGCTGATGAACAGTGTGGTCTAAGGCTGGGAGGTTCATGGAAGGCCTGCACTTGGTTGGTGATTTCTACAGCTGATAAAAGATAAGTATTCTGAATTATGCTTTGATCACATTTGGCATGACTGAGCTGTTTATGTATCATGTTTTCCGCTGTGTAAATGAAATACTGTTGAATTCTATGGCTTGTATAATTGTAGCAACAACTTATGTATTTTACTCTGAGATTTAAATGTGTTTAATGGATTAAATGCATGTGCTTATAATTCTAGTATGAATTATGTAAAAATCCATGTATAGAATGGTAACTGAGAGGTTTGGAAACCTGGGTAGTGAGAAGGGTACACTACAAATTGGTATCAGAGAAAAGGTTTCAACACTGATCCTAGATGGGCCAGTTGAGTGGTCTTTGGACTGAGGGTGAGAGGATAAATTGTGTTTGGAGGACCAATTTCGGACCATGGTTTTCTCCGAAGTGTCAAGGGGACACTTGACGAGTTTTTTATTAAGCTTAGGAGGTATAGCGGTGCTGTGAAACCGCAGCTGGTATGGTCTATGACCACAGGGAGATAGGTATCTACACCAATGGTAGTGAGAAGGGTACACTATAGTCATTCCTTCAATAATCCCTTCCCAGGGAAGCTCATCACCTACATTCGAAGGATAGGTGGACACAAGAGTGTAATCTTCTATTTCTTGATAACGCCTCCTAAATCCACCTTCACCCTCTTCACGAACATTAGAATCTTCATGAAACCCACTCTCTCTTTCATTGTCTTCCCTCACATTAAACTCATTGTCTACACATACACATTTGAAAGTAATTACAACATTTAATGATGCATACCCCCCTTCTCTCCTAAGGGTTGTGTGACCTCCAAGTCTAGGACCAATCAAGAAACTGAGTTTGATTGAATATTCGGGTCTCTGCTAGACCTCACACCCACTTACATAGGTCCTTTCTCCAAATGCGCAGATCGTATGAGACTTGAAAGCCCTCTCCTAAGCATTGTTCAAACCTCAACGCCAAACGTGTGCTAGCTCTTCTCTGGCTAAGCCCTTTTCTTTACGTGACCATGACTGTCACCACTTGCCTAATCAAAAGGCACGTCGCAACTTCACACATCAGGTCTTCTCATGTGAGTACCTCTGTTCTCCCAAGGTCCGAACTCTCGATGGTTCAGATCTGACAGCCTAGATCCTCCCTCGATCCGACAACTCAGATCAAATCGTGTTCACTCTCGACTCCCGAAATGTTGATATTTTGGAGTGACAAATCAACGGTCCATAATCCCCACGATCCAACGGTCCTAATCTCCTTTTCACGTATCGGTACTTCACGTTTCGTGAAGTTGGAGGATTGCTCACCTCCCTTCTATTGATATCCAAACTCCCGATATCTCCCTAGGAAACCAACGGTCTAGATCTCTCCTTGATTTGATGGCTCAGATCAAATCACAAATTCATATCTCGCGACTTCCCATAACTCCTACTTCCGATATCCCGAGTTGTGAATTCTCGACGAGAAAAAATCTACGGTTCATCTCCCTCCTCCTATCAATGACTGTGATCAAATTGCAATTTCACGATTCGTGAGTTCTTATAACTCTTCCTTTGAATTCTATGAAGCACGAGTCAACGAAGAGTTTATCTCTCACCATGTGTCCCCCTTGATGGACGGTTTCGATGATTTTACAACTCTCGTAACCTCACTCCTCCTGATTGCTTTCAGGGTTTATCGTTAGTGCACTTTACCTTGCTTAGGAGACTATGATTCTTTTTCACTTAGACCGAACAACTGAGATCTTTCCCCCTCTATGCTTTCTCCTCGTTGTCTGGACACTGACCGGACGGTCTAAATCTTTCTCCCCGAGCTTACGCTTTTTTTAGACTTAGAATATTTTTGATGGATTCAAAGTCTTCGACCTTTGTCCTTCCTGTGATTCTGTTTATTAGATCTTGTTAACACTTATGAAAAGTGTTATTCCTCCTGATCTTGGTCTCGTGAAGACTTCGGCTTCCCACGCACTCCTTGCATTTCATGGATTTCGATAGCTCAGATCCGAAGGATTTCTCAAATATAAATTCCTCTCGCCCTCATGGAGTTCTCTTTTTTTCGGTTCTTTGACTTCTTGCAAAGTCCCTTAGACGCTTAGTCAAATCTCGGATCTGTGCACTCCTTGCACCAGATCTTTATGCAAGGTTCAAATTCTTGTGGACAACTGTGCACGCCTTGCACCAGTCTCTTTTCACTCCTTGCAAAGGGAAAGTTTCATGCTATATCTTATAAGCTTAATAATAAAAAAAGATCTCTTTAATGAACTCCTTGTGTTCTTTGTGCACATCGTGCACCACTCTCAACAAAAGAGAAACAATTGAAACTTATCCTAACATTCACATATCCATTTATTCATAATGAAATTCATTCATTCATTCATGAAAGTACAATAACAGGGAATTTCAAAACAATGTCCACACCATGCATTGGATCAATTTTCCTCTATTATATTCATAAGTGAAAATGTATACAACTAAAATCAAAACAAAAACTGAAAAAATCAGAAATCTCCTACTAACTTGCATCTCTCTAATATGCAGCTATCTGCCCTGCAGTCAACCTCATTTGGGTGTACAAAACCTCTATTTATCTCAGAGGTATCTTAAGGTTTCCCATGACTACTTGTCTACATCATAACCTAACCTAAAGTTATTTTAGTCCAGTTGCATTCCAAAGCCGGAGTGGAAACTCCCACTTCACTCACAATTTCTCAAGCGTTCCTCAAAAGATTTTTTCGGCATTGAGTTAAGGCGTACTTCAAAATATATGATGCAACTTCCAGCGTTGAGATTATGTACAGACTCCCAGATGTTGATAGGTTCTACTCCACGTGCTTTTCCAATGATGTTCCTGCATCATACTCCCTTTGACAAAAATTCACGGACTCCTGTCCATGAGCTCCTACACGGAATTTCCATGCTTATGTATAGTAACTTCATTTTCCCAACTGACATCTTCTATTGGGTGTCCCTTCCACTTGAATAGATATTCAAAATAGGTCTTCCTCCCAGTATTTTTGTTGATCCTTTGATCAACAATCTTCTCCATCTATGGTTTTTCTACTACAAACATTTGTTTCTCCCACTAAATATTCTCATGATCTTCTGATCCCTCGGTGTCATCTTTCTTGTAAGGATACAAGTCTGAGACATTGAATATGGGCGATATGCCCACATCATCTGACAACTCAATCTCATAGGCGTTTTCATCAAACTTCCTCAAGATCTTACAAGGTCCTATCTTCTTTATCTTTAACTTGTTATATGTTCCCCCAGGGAACCTTTCTTTCATGAGATGTGCCAGAACCTTATCTCCTACTTCAAATTTAAGTTCTCTGCGATGTTGATAAGCTCTGCGCTTGTACTCTTGGTTATAAATCTGCAACTGTCCTCTGATCTGGCTATGGATCCTGTGCATTTCTATAGCAAAATCTTCTACTCGAATGCTCCTGATCTCACTTTGTTCCAAGTCTCTAAACTTAGATACTCACTTGGGTTTCATTCCATACAATATTTGGAATGGGCTCTTTCCAGTGCTTCTGTTTGGTGAGTCATTTTATGCAAATTCTTCTTGTGGCGGAATCTGATCCCACTGATTATGGTGTTGAGTGACCAGAATCCTCAACAGGTTTCCCAAACTTTTGTTTACCATCTCAGCCTGCCCATATGTCTGAGGGTGATAAGCTGAGATGAAGGAAAAATATGTCCCCAACTTCTTCCACAATGTTCTCCAAAAGTGTCAATTTTTTTTTTTTTATCTCTATTCAAGACAATGCTCCTGGGTAGGTCGTGAAGTATTACAAATTCCTTGAAAAATAGATTTGCAACACACGTTACATCACTGGTCTTCTGGAATGGGATATAGTGTGCCATCTTTGAAAATCTATCCACTACCACAAATATGGAATCATATCCTCTTTGTGTTTTTGGTAGTCCCATCACAAAATCCATGCTTATTGCATCCCAAGGCCTTTCTGGTATTGGCAATGGTTGATACAATCCATTGTTCTATATTTTTCCTTTTTCCTTTTGCATGTTAGCATATTCTACATCTGTTCACAAAATTTATCACTTATGTTCTCATACCTGGCCAATAGTATGAACTTCTCAACTGTGAAAATGTTTTATCATGGCCAAAATGTCCAACGAATCCTCCACTATGTTTTTCCTTCAGAAGGTTATCCCTCATTGATCATTTTGGTATGCACAATTGATTTCCCTTGAACAACAATCCCTCTTGAATCATATACTCTGTCCACTAGATTTTTTCTCTCACCATAGGATGTGCACATGATTCATATGCTTCCTTGAAATATGTTTCATCACAATACATGTCCTTAAGGTGTTCAAACCCCAAGGTCTTCACCTGAAATTCCTGTAGAATCAAACATCTCTTGCTTAATGCATCAACAACTTTGTTAGCATTCCCAACAATATGTTTTATGACAAAAGTAAAATTCTACATAAACTCAACCCATTTTTCATGCCTTTGATTCAATTTTTCTTGTCTGGTTATGAAATGTAAAGCATGGTTATCGTTATATAAGACAAATTCATGTGGGACAAGGTAATGTCTCCACTTCTTCAAGGCTTGAATTATGGAATAAAACTCCTTATCATACGTGGAGTATTTTCTCTTGGTCTCATTCAACTTCTCACTGAAATAGGAAACAAGTCTATTATCCTGGCTAAAACATTCTCCAATTTTAACTCCACTTGCATCACATCTCACATGAAATGTCTTTTCAAAATTTGGAAAGACCAGAATTGGTCTTTCTGTTATTTTCTCCTTCAGTATATTGAAGATCCTCTCGACCTCCTCTGTCCATTTAAAATACTTTTGCTTCTTCTTCACTGTATCCATCATTGGCGCACAAATTCCACTGAAGTCTCTAATGAACTTCCTATAGAAGCTTGCTAATCCATGGAAGATCCTTACCTCAAACATACTCTTTGGTGACGACCATTCTTTGGTTGCTTTCACCTTCTATGGATCCATCTTCAGTTCATTAGAAGAGATCACAAAACCCAAGTAAATGAGTTTTGTCTTCATAAAAGAGGACTTATTCATATTTATCAACAACTTCTCATGCTGTAGTCTTCTCATCACTAGAGTTAGGTTCCTCAAATAATCATCTTTAGCTCTGCTAAATATCAGTATATCATCCAGATATACAACCACAAACTTTCCAATGAAATCTTTCAGTATTTCATTCATCAGCCTCATAAAAGTACTTGGGGCATTTGTTAAGCCAAATGGCATAACAAGCCACCCATACAAACCTTCATTTGTCTTCAAGGATGTCTTCCACTCATCACCTTCTCTCATTCTAATCTGGTGATATCCACTTTTCAAATATATCTTAGAAAATAAATTTGCTCCACTTAAATAGTCTATTAAATCATCCATTCTTGGTAAAGGAAATCTATACCTAATGGTGATCTTGTTAATGACTCTTGAGTCTGTACACATTCTCCATCCTCCATATTTCTTTGGGCTCAACACAGTTGGTACTGTGCATGGACTCATGCTCTCTCTGACTGAACACTTATCTAACAGTTCCTAGACTTGGTTCTTCACTTCCTCATTCTCTTGAGGTGTCAATCTGTATGTTTCTTTGTTCAATAGAATTGCTCCTAGTATCAATTCAATATGGTGGTTGATACTTCTAATGGGTGGAAATGAGTTTGGCAACTCATCCACCACTATGTTAGCAAAATTATCCAACAATTCATAAACTTCTTCAGGAAAATCATCCATTGAAGTACTTGTAAGGATAACCATGGATTTCCTCACCACAACAAACTTCATCTCCTATTCTTTATTGACTTCTTTCAGGTGTTCCTTCCTGATCATGAGAATTGTGCTTGTGATGGCTTCCTCCTTCACTTTATTCTCCTTTATTGGCAGCAAAATGTGTGTCCTACCATTCTTCTCCATGGTGTATGTATTCTTCCTCCCATAATGAATGACATTCCTGTCAAACTTCAATGGTCTTTCCAACATAATATGACATACATCCATGGGAATTACATCACATAGAATTTCATCTCTATATCCTCCTATCTTAAATTCAACCACACATTGTTTAGTAACCATTACTTGGTGTCCTTTTTTCAACCATGAGACTTTGTATGGCTTCGGATGTGCAATTGTCTCTAGCTCCAATTTCTCCACCATATCTGTGGATACTAAGTTATCAGTGCTCCCACTGTCGATTATAACCTTGCATACTCTGTCTTCAGTCTTGCAAGATGTCTTGAAGAGACTATTCCTCTACACTAGTTTTTCAACTTCTGCCTTTGGTTTTAAGAGAACCTTCCTCAATGTTAGGGACTTTCCATCCTCTACTCCTTCTACTTCAACATATCTTCTCTGTGCTTTTGAAATGTGAGATTCACCTCCTCCTTATTTATTTTTCTTGGGACATTCCCAAAACATGTGCCCTGTCTTTCCACAGGCATAGCATCTTAGTTCTCCTTCTACTCCTCTTCCTCTTCCTCTAGAATAATTTCTTCCACCATCCTGTCTCCCTAGGGAATTTTCTCCTCTTTCCAAGTGACTGTGTGGTTTTTTAGCCTCATCCTTAGACTTATGTGCCTTTTCATGGGTAACTCCCTTACTTTTGTTTTGGGCTGGGTTTTTACCTCTTTCTCATTGGCTTTTTTTTCTGGCCAACTTCTCCTCTGCCTTCAGTGCAAATTGATAAGAATCCTCCACTGTCTTTATCGAAATCATGCTAATCTCATCCTGGATTTCATATCTCATACCATTCATATATCTGGAAACCTTTTCTTCATCTCTCTCCCTTTTTCCAGTTCTGATGTTCATCCTATAGAATTCCTCTGTGTACTCCTTAACTGTCATCCCTTTCTGTCTCAGGTTCTACATCTTCCTGAACAGATTAATCTGATAATCCTTGGGCATGAACTTAGCCTTCATCTTGGCTATCATTATGTCCCAATTCTTTATATTTTGTTTTCCTTGGCTTCTCCTCTCATCCTGCAGTTCATCCCACCATAGTGTTGCATGTCCTTTTAGCTTCGTCACAACCTATTTCACCTTTCTCTATTCATCGACATATTCATAGTCAAAATGTTTGTCCATGGATCTTATCCAATCCAACATATTTTCAGCATCTAAATTTCCTTCATACATTGGGACCTCTATCTTGGGTCTTCCTCCCAATCTAGCAACTACTCTCAGCAAGTGTTCTTCGACAACATCCTCTCCTGCAGCTTCTTTGACCTCTACTGCTTCACTCTTTGCATCATTGATGTCTCCAACATCACGTGCTCTCCTCTACACTACCTCCATCACCTCTAATCTTGCACGAAGTTCTCGCATCTCCCTTTCTACAACTCGATTGGCTAAAGGTGCTTCCACTAATATCCTTGGTGGAATTGTGTTGAATATTTTTCACACACAGAGTACAACTTCGAGTTCTTTTGTCACCTCTCCTTTTCCTGTTGTTTACAAGAAAAAATTTTCTCTGATACCACTTGATACAGACCCCCCTTATCTCCTAAGGGCTGCGTGACCTCCCGATATAGGATCGATCAAGAAACTGATTCTAATTGACTCTTTGGGTCTCTTCTATACCCCACACCCACTTACACAAGTCCTTTCTCCAAAGCTGCAGGTCGTATGAGACCCGTGGGCCCTCTCCTGAGATTTGTTCAAACATCAATGCCAAACGAGTGCTAGCTCTTCTCTAGCTAAGCCCTTTCCTTTACGTGACCAAGGCTATGACCACTCACCTAATAAAAATGCGTGTCGCGAATTCACTCATCGGGTCTTCGCATGTGAGTACCTTCGTTCTCCCGGGGTCCAAACTCCCGATGCTTCAGATCTAATGGCCCAGATCCTCCCTTGATCTGACGGTTAATATCAAATCGCACTCACTCCCAACTCCTGAAATGCCGATATTTCAGAGCGCCAAATCAACGGTCCTCAATCCCCGCGATCCAATGGTCCCTATCTCCTTTTTGCGTATCGAGACTTCGCGTTTCAAAAAGTTTGAGGACCGCTCACCTCCCTTATCCCTATATCTAAAATCTCGATATCTCCCTGGGAAACCAACGATACAGATATCACCTTGATCCAATGAATCAGATCAAGTCGTGAAATCGGATCTCACGAGTTCCCAAAACTCCTACTTCCGATATCCCTAGTTGTGAATTCCTGACGAGACCAGATCTACGGTTCAGATCCCTCCTCCAATCAACAATTATGATCAAATCGTGATTTCACGATTGGCAAGTTCTTATAAATCTTCCTTTGACTTTTCTGAGTCACGAGTCAGCAAAACGATGATCTCTCGCCATGTGTCCCCCTTGATTGACGGTCCCCCTGATTGCTTTTAGGTTTTATCGTTAGTGCACTTTACCTTGCTCAGGTGGCTACGATTATTTTTCTCTCAGAATGAACGAATGAGATCTTTCCCCCTCTGTGCTTTCTCCTCGTTGGCTAGACACTGACTGAACAGTCCAAATCTTTCTCCCTGAGCTTACGCTTTCTTCATACTTAGAATATTTTCAAAGGATTCAAAGGCTTCGACGTTTTTCCTTCCTGCGAGTCCATTTCTTAGATCTCATTAACACTTATGAAAAGTGTTATTCCTCCTGAGCTTGGTCTCATGAAGACTTTGGCTTCCCACGCACTCCTTGCATTTCAAGGATTTTGATAGCTCAGATCGAAAGAATTTCTCGAAGAGAAATTCCTCTCGCCCTCCTAGCGTTCTCATTTTTCTGGTTCTTCAACTTCTTGCAAATTCCCTTAGAAACTTAGTCAAATATCATATCTCTGCACTCCTTGCACCAGATCTTTACACAAGGTTCAAATTCTTGCCGACGAATGTGCACGCCTTGCACCAGTCTCTTTCCACTCCTTGCAAAGGGAAAGTTTCGTGCTATATCTTCTAAGCTTCAAAATCAAAACAAATCTCGTTAACGCACTCCTTGCGTTATGTGTGCACATTGTGCACCACTCTCAACATAAGAGAAATGATTGAAACTTATCCTAACAGTCACAGTTCCATCTATTCATAATGAAATTCATTCATTCGTTCATGAAATCACAATAACAGGGAATTGAAAAA
>ML820369.1:92788-116087 GCA_009831015.1 Picea engelmannii
TGTTAGCTTATAGTGTTTACTGATCTCATGTTACTCATTTCCAGGAATAATGTAGTATCTCTATTACTCGCATTAAAACAAGTGATTAGGTGAATTAGTAGTATGAATATTATGGGAATAGAGTAGATATCACACATCAATATCATTGCTTAATGTACTTGAATCTATACACACACTCTAGTAATTGATATGAGTTGAACTTGGAACATAGGGAAATATTGCTTACTGTGCTTGAATATGTACACACACTCTAGTAATTAATATGAGTTGAACCTATATCATACGGAAATAGATCCTATACTGTAACATATATGAGTAGAATGTATCAATGAATCTCACTAGTAACAAATCTAGCATAAATCACATGTATTCCAAGTAGTTGGTACATGTATTCACAAGGATTAGCCATAAGTAATACAAATACTCATATCAATTATTACGGTAACACTTACCTTTGAATGTTGTGGTTTGATATCTCTGATTAAGGGAAGTAGTATTATAGATTAGTTATGTGAATGCTTACACTTCATGATATTGGAACAAGTAACCTGTTTCAATGAGAGTAACAAGTATTTCTAATTATGGATATGCTTATATTCTAGATACCATAACAAGCATTGGTTTAAGATAAGGTACTATGTGTGATAAATTACTGGAATAGATTACTCATCCTTTGTTTAAGCCGAGCATTGGTCATAATGTGAACACTATGAGCACTTGTATTATCCTAGTGTAATCTCATAACATACCTAACATGTTTACCCTATAAAGGTTTCATGTACCATGTTCATTGATTCGATACAATCTAAGTGTATGTAATTATTACAGAGCTTAGCTATGGTAAACTAAGGCACATTGTAGAACAAGTAGTGTAACTAATAGCTTACAACATGTATAAGCTCTATGATTCCCATTACTTCCTAATCTCTAAGTAGTATAGTTATATCAATGCAGTTAATTATGGGAACACAATGGATAGTTGTAACATATGAAACTAGTATGTGCTTACTATTAGTATGAGAACCATTTCTTACTATTCAAGACTTGAGTACCACAGTTGAACTACCTTTAGAGAAGCAAGTCACAATTTAACAAACATGAAGTGTATCCACTCCAAATGTGGTCTCAACACAATAAATTCCATAAGTATAGCAAGATATACATGTCACGGTTACATGACAGAACTAAACAATTGGGGATGTCAAGGAAACCATTCGTAAGTATCCTACAAGTTCAGAGAGAAGTGTTGGAAGAGCTAAAAAGACTACATTTATTTGGATGATGTTTAATCAAGATTGACAAAGGGCCTTGATAAAAAATTGAAATTATAAGCTATTGACTATTTATAAATGAATAAACAATATATTTCACTATCATAAGCATTATAAGAGAAATCAAAGATGAAACAATAAATTGATATTTTTAGTTCCATATATATATATATATATATATGAAAGTTTAAATATTTACACCACCAAATACGTAGGTTCCACATCCATTTTAGGATGATAACAAAAACTAAGAGGCTTGATTAAAACATTTAACTCCAAAATTCTAGACTCTAAGCCATCACTTTAAGATAGAACACTTCATACCTCCAAAAGAAAACATTCATCGAATTCAATATTTAAAATTTTACAATAAAATATATCTACAAATTTAAAATAAAATTCACACATGTACCATTTTAAATAGATAAAACAAGTTGTGATTAAAGAAAAATTGACATACATACAAAAACAATTAAGTCCGATCCTCGAACATACTTATTTTTAGCAAATATAATGTAAAAATATTTTCCACCAAATATAATGTAAACATCTGTACAAAAAAAAAAAAAAAGTAATAACACATATTAGCATACATACTTTAACTAAATATTAAATAAACAATAAGAAATAATAAAATACCCAAGCAAAGTTCTACAGATTTAAGATTATCTCTCTCTTTTTATTACACCTTTTTGTCACTTTTTCTAAACCAAACTTCCATCACGAAGTTCCAAAACTTCCAAAATAACTACTCTCCATATTAAGCATACATGATCTAAACAATAATGTAAAATCTTATCTAAAATCTTACAAATTTTTAAAGAGAAAAATTGTGTTCTTGGTAATCAATTTTTGAGTTCAGAGTTAGATAATACCCTGAAAATAAATATAGTTGTGTACGCAGAAAGTTCACAAATTTCCATATTAATTCATTCTTCCAATAAAATACTTATCTCTTCGTGGATAAAGTCTCAGATCCTTCAGGTGAAGTTCTCATGCCAGGTGACCTTATTTACTCAGCAGTAAAATGATTATCTCCTCAACAGTAAAATACTTATCTCTTATTCTATAGTGGAATAAATTATCTCATATAATCAAATGTCCTCAATTTCCCTTTCAAATTAAAGCATTCATAAATCTCCATATTAAGCCATTCTTCCAAGAAATTACTTATATCTTTGAAAGTTCAAAAATATGCATTTTAAAAACCATTCTTCCAGAAAATACTTATCTCCTCTTTCTGCGGTGGAATAGATGTTCTCATATAATCTTTCATGTACATGAACAAAACACAAATCTACACATATATTAAGTCACTCTTCAAAAAACATTTAAATATTTAATCTTTGGGATGTATCCATATTACATATAATCAAATTATATTTGAACTATGACTTCATCATGACATAAACATAAGTGAGATCATCCACGTACATAACTTATTTGTAAATCTATTTGAATGTTGGTTTTTGCGGTTAGTAAGTAATTGGTTAAGAGTTTGAAAATACCCTGACAATAAGGAATTCACTTTGTTGTATGTATAAAACAAAAATTTTCATACTATGCCATTCTTGGAAAAGAAGGAAAGGAATGCAATCGAATAAAATTTAGAAAATTCCCCTTTTCTGATGTGGGATAGAGAATGTTCTCAAATACTCAAATGTTCAAGTTCAAAATTATGTCTTATCATGATCTAAACATAAATAAGATTGAATGTATCATTTTAGACAATGATAAGCTTATATAGGGGTTATGTATATTTCAAAATAATTGATCAAAGTGTTGAAAAGTTATATATACACTAATTGAGTAACCCTATGAATAGGAATGACTAAACTAAAAAGATGAGAAAACAAAAATTTGAAAAAAATAAAAAATATAAGCATATTCAACAAAAATAAGATTGAACACTTTTATATAAAAGGCCCAACATAAAAGAAAATTAAAACTCACTAATGTGCAATAAACATACATTTAAGAATAATCATGAATAGATGCATCATTCCCAGGTATGGATGCATCCTCCTCAATCCCAATCTCCTGCACTCTCTTCTCCACATTTTGTTCAAGAACACTCTAAGGTACTCTCTTCTTCACATTGCCCTATATAACACATTTCAAATTTGAAAATTTGAAAATTAAATTTAAATGATTTTAACACATTTAATTGTAGTTTTAAATTTTGAAACATGTAATATCTGTGATGTGCCAACCTGAATATCAATAAATTATATCCACCA
Organism: Picea engelmannii; assembly: GCA_009831015.1. Taxonomy (NCBI): domain Eukaryota; kingdom Viridiplantae; phylum Streptophyta; class Pinopsida; order Pinales; family Pinaceae; genus Picea; species Picea engelmannii. The sequence continues at coordinate 96,300 of ML820369.1, forward strand.
TACCCTAAAATTCAATAAATTATATATTGTTTAAGACATTCCTCTTTCAAATTAATAATTTAAATGACAAATTTCAATTTTCATATATATCTAAATTTGTTTTCAACATGTAATGATACATGTGAACTCCCACCCTCTTCAAACTCTCCCAATGAGAATTGGGACAAGACTGCCTAAGTAGTAGGACATGGAATAAAGATATGTGAACAACACAACTAAGAACTAAATCTAGGATTCAATGTGTTCACATTTATAGAAAAACATAGATTTCATGTTGTTGATCTTATTCAAAAGATTGGGGATTGGACAACTAAAGTGATCATATGTGGATATTAGAAAACACATACTTGATTCAACCTATCCAAATTTAAACTTGTGGAATCAAGTTCCCTGTTTATTGGAGATTCATTTAACATATGTCCAAATTTCAATTAATGACAATAACAACTCAATTATTTCTATAGATATAATGATATGTATCTAGATCTAGAAATAGAAGTAAACTATCATCAAATGAATCAAAAATTTACTAACTATAACACATACCAATCCAATGTTCGGTTCATCATTCTGAGTGACCTCCTTCCAACCATTATGACAAAATTATCCATACTCCTTAAGATCTTCTACTGACATGGTATCTAACTCCTCATCTGTCTTATAAACAAAAATGGCTCGAGAATTGGCTTCCTCTCTCTGACGGTTCAAACCAACATCAACACCATAAAAAATCGATTCCAAATTTTTCCCGATTGCATTCCTAACCTCTTTGCCAACCTATAATGTAGCTCACAACTATGAATGTGAGGTAAATTCCCCTGTTGGATGAGATACTAAAGGTCATGGAGGCCTCTGCAATGTCGCATTTCGATATGCTCATTTCCGATCATATGTTTGTCCTTTACCAAACCCATAATAATTGGACGATAGTCTAGTATAATCAGGGTGCATATCCATAAAAAAATATGGATAAAAGTGTCTAGAAAAGTAATGTGAATATCATCATTACACAACCACTTCCCATATGCTTCCAAAAATCTATTGTAAATATGTCTTGTTATGTTGGGGTGCTTAAAATATTACACTTTCAACATCTTTCTCTTTGTCCCATATTTCAAATTGAACATAGAAATTGGATTTTCTTTTGAAATTTTACTTTTTACTATGTCCCATTTATCAGGGCCCATCACCTCCGACTTTTGTCTCCTCATCAAATCTATAAAACTGTCAGTCGTTGGACCCATCTTTTGATATGCATCCATAAAGTTTTGCAATGAATACAAAATAATCTCCAAGATTTGTTTAATATACTGAGGGAGACCCAAGCTCCTCAAATCCTTTTCCAACCTCTTTTTAACACCTGAGCATTGCTCGATGGTCATTGTAGTGTCTCCAAGGCCGAGCCCCATTACATATCATGATATATGCAATGAATTGTAAATGTGTTCTATAGGCTGGTGAGCCAAGTTTTGTATAAGTTGTAGGCTTATGTGTTTTGTTAGGCCAGGGAGCCTAAGTGTTGAAGGCCAGGAGCCTGTTGATGTACTTGTATGTATGCAGATCAATTAATAAAATATAAACACCGCCAGTGCAGACCGACCATGATGAATGAGTGATGGGGGACTGAGCGTCCACAGAGTGGGCAAGGAATTAGGGGCTGGAAGGTGGGAAAGGGGCTGAGTGTCGAGCCTAGAGGCTAAGCCTAGGGGGCTTAGGCCTGGAATAATATTTTAATATTATTTCCAAAAAGAGCTATGTGCATATTATTTTATCCTAAGTCCTTTGGGAAGGACATGTGATTTCCCAAGTGGTGGGAGGAAGACGTACGGATGAAACACATGCAGTTTCTAGGCTGACAAGTGTCAACCCTGGTGCATGCAAATAAAACCAATGCAGTAAGCCGTGAGGGGGGTTCTCTTCCATTGGATCCGACTACCCTGGGAAAGAGCTGGGAAACCAGTCTGCAAGAGACCTACGTGTAATCCGGAGACAGAAATGAAAGCCTGTGTTTGCCTTGAGGAATGCGTGTACACCCTGTCCAGAGCTTGGAGTCTGTGCGTGTCTCTGGGAAAACCCGTGTGTGCATTTCCTGAACAAGAAACCTGTGATGAATTGAGTGGAAGTATCTTTGTTATTCGGAAAAGCTGAGCTAGCCTGTGTGTGAAGTCCCTGTTCCGAAATCATGTCTGTGAGATCATCCTGTGACTACTGAACCGTTTTGGGAAGTCTTGGTCTGTGTTTCCCTTGGGTTGTTGTGACCACGCAGCACTGGACTGCGTGAGGCTTGTTGGCCTATGAGCGGCTCCTCCAGGTGAGAGAGTGCGCAGAGGGAGAAGAGAACTCCTGGAAGGAACCCTGTAGCTGCCATAGAGCCCGGAGACTTCTGGTCCACTCTGTTCCTGTAACCCAAGGTAAGGGAGATTGGCAGCCGAAGGACTGTCTAGGTGATAAAGAAGGTGCACTCTCCTGGGGTGGAATAGGCATGTGGGGAATGAGGGTCTGTGGGCAGTGAGCGTGGGAGATTCCTGGGAGAGCTTTCTTCCTGGTGGTTGTGTATGTGTTATCTTCCCTGTAACCTCAGCCTAGCCTAGGATTCCTTGCCTTGGGGGTGGAGCTCAGTCCCTGCTCGGGGGTGACCTATTGTTGAGTTGATGAACAGTGTGGTCTAAGGCTGGGAGGTTCGTGGAAGGCCTGCACTTGGTTGGTGATTTCTACAGCTGATAAAAGACAAGTATTCTGAATTATGCTTTGGTCACATTTGGCATGACTGAGCTGTTTATGTATCATGTTTTCCGCTGTGTAAATGAAATACTGTTGAATGCTATGGCTTGTATAATTGTAGCAACAACTTATGTATTTTACTCTGAGATTTAAATGTGTTTAATGGATTAAATGCATGTGCTTATAATTCCAGTATGAATTATGTAAAAATCCATGTATAGAATGGTAACTGAGAGGTTTGGAAACCTGGGTAGTGAGAAGGGTACACTACAAATTGGTATCAGAGCAAAGGTTTCGACACTGATCCTAGATGGGCCAGTTGAGTGGTCTTTGGACTGAGGGTGAGAGGAGAAATTGTTTTTGGATGACCAATTTCGGACCCTGTTTTTCTCCGAAGTGTCAAGGGACACTCGACAAGTTTTTTATTAAGCTTAGGAGGTATAGCGGTGCTATGAAACCGCAGCTGGTATGGTCTATGACCACAAGGAGACAGGTATCTACACCAATGGTGTTAGAACCATAGGATCTGTTCGGAAGGGAAGGCAAACCCTTGTAACCGTCAGATCTGGAGAATGTGCACAAGGTTTAAAACCTTTGGATATTGCACAGGAGTTTAAACTTGGGAGGATCGTGAGTCGTAAGATCCCTGTGGGATTACCCGTCAACCGTCCGAGTTGACAGAGGTTGCGTAGGATTTAAGTCCATAGAGGAGAAGACCCGAAGAGGCGTCGGGATATTAGAGTCATCAGAGTTTTTCTAAGGCAGAGAATCGAGACCTTGTGATTCTCGAAATCCCGAGGAGGGATCATAGCCATAGGATCCCAAGGAGGACACGTGTCAGAATCCTGGAGAGAGTCAGAAATCAGAGAATCGGTGTTCTCGAGCACGTAGAGATCTCGTCACATGGAATTGTGATCCGCGATTTCGTGACAAGGTCTGGACCGTTCATATTAGGGGACACGTGGCAAAGGTCTGCCATCGGGGAAAGTCCCGACAAGGAGTAAGTCCATCGGTGTTTGAAGTTCATCGGGAAATCGGGAACCCTGGTGACAAGTGATTCATACACTTTGAAACTCCGAACCCCGAAACCCTGATGAGAGCTTTGAGTACGGTCACAAGGTAGGGGTCACATGGACCTGGGCTTAACAGCGAAGGGTTAAAGAAAAAGGCGCGTCGACATATCGGGAATCAGGATATCGGGGATCCCGTGAGCGTATGCGCTTTGACATTAAAACCACCGAAACCCGACGGGGTAAGTTGGAGGTCATATAGTATGGTCATGTGGACCAGAGGCTGATATAGGAGAGCTAGCCAGTGTAAAAGCACATCGGGAATCAAAGAATCGGAGGTTGTGAGTTCTTGTGCATCGCAACATCACAAATCCCAAATCCTCGATAGGAGGATTGATCTCGGTCATAGGCAGTGGTCGTATGGTGAGGCTATAGCCCGGAGGGCTAGCATGGACGGAGTCCATCGGAAATCGAGAAATCGGGGATTCTGCTGTCCAGAGTTTTGGCACATTTCAATTCGCAAAACTATGAACCCCGATAAGGGAAAAGGCTGGGGTCATGAGTCAGTGGTGACATGGTGTAGAGCCATAACAGGGGCTAACGCGTAAAGGTAGTGTATCGGGAAATTGGAAAATTGGGGATTCAACCATCAGAACATTGCCGGTTTCCAAACCCCGATAGAGGTAAACCCGATAGAAGGAAGGGAGACCCCGAAGAGTTCCTGTGGGAGGAAAATTTCCCGATAGGAAATAGGAGAATTTCAAGAAACCCGAAAAACACAGAGCCAGACAGATCTCAGGAAACTTGTGAAGTTGAAATGTCTTTCGTTCTTGTTCGTATTAGTTATAAACGTTGTGGTTTATTCATAAATTTTAATGGCCTGACAATTTTTGAATTGGATTGCACAGTGCGTGTTCAGAATACGACAGAGGCCAAAACTCCAGTTAATCAACACTGAGTATGGAGTGGGGAAGAGTGCAAATTACCCCTGAAATCGAAGACGAACGGGAAGGAAAGGATGTTAACCTAGGAGTCGACAGATCGAACTCTAATGGGCATGGAAAGGAGATGGATAAGGAAGGACATATAATGAAAATCCTTGAAGGATTGCAAAGAGAGTCCAAGGAGCGTCGAGCTGATAGCCGAAAGCTCATGAAAGTCAAGGATCGGCAAGGGAAATTAAACTTAAATTTCTTACAGAGTCTGGAAAGAATAGAAAAGAAATTGGAAAAGGGAAGTGACACAAGAAGATAAAGAAGTGTCAAAACTCCTGAGGAGAGAAGGAGATCGAGGAGTGGTAGCCGACATCACAGTCGCTCCCAAAAACATTCAGACAGGGAGACACACAACAGTTCGAGTCCGTCCCCTACCAGAAAACATTGGAAATATGGAAGGGAGGAATTGAAAGGAGAGATGAATAAAATTAAACCTCCAACATTCGATGGAGAACATAAGAAGGAGGAACATGTTGAGACATGGTTGCTGGGCATAAAGAAATACTTCCAGCTGCATAACTACTCTGCCCATGCAGAAGGTAGAATTGCAATGTACCAGTTGAAAGGAAAAGCATCCATGTGGTGGGATCAGTTTGTGCAGGTGCAACACATCAGAGAGAAAGAGGTCACGTGGAAGGAGTTTAAGAGGTATTTCGAGAAGAAATACCTGACTAAAAGATACTATGACAGAAAGATGAAAGAGTTCTTCGAGCTCAAGTTGGGCAGTATGACCATTGATGAGTATGAACGAAATTTTTTGGAACTATTGAAGTATGTTCCACTCATCAAAGACGAAGCTGTTAAAATTCAGAGGTATCTGAGTGGACTACTACCTTCCATTGGAGACAAGATTCAATACGATGATCCTAAGACCATGGAAGAAACCATAAGAAGGGAGAAATTCCTATACGAACAACAGAGAGAAAGGCCTACCTGTCGGAAGGCTTGGGATAACCAGAAGAGGTTTAAGAAAGAACGGAGGCAGAAGGGAAGCAAGCTTTCCTTTTTCAGAAATAGTCCTTGGGGACAGTCATCTTTTAAAGAACCCAGGAAAGTTGAAGGGAGTGAAAAGATGCCAAGGCCTCTACCCATGGAGTGTTGGGTTGTAAAGGGAATCATAGGTACAGAGACTGCCCCCATAGAAAAGACAAAGAAAGAATTGTCCATACTGTTCAGCAAGCTGAAACAGTGGAGGATATGGGCAACAGAATGCCGAGGATATACGCATCCCTGGACAATAAGCAAGCAGAATTTCAATCGCACATGATTGAAGTGGAAGGTATGATCAACAACCGACCACTTGTTATTTTGATTGATTCAGGGGCTAGTCATAGTTATGTAGATCCTAGGGTGGTGGAACATTGCCTCTAACAAAGAGAAAACATGAGAAGTCTTGGTTAGTGCAGTTAGACACAGGGACCAAGAGGAAGTTCACTGAATTGGTTAAGTCTTGTTCAGTGAACATGAAAAGAATGAGCACTAAGGCTGAATTGAACATTATGCCTTTAGGCTCATATGATTTCTTAATTGGGATGCATTGGATGGACCAACACCATGCCCTTGTGGATTGTCGAAACAACAGGTTCACATGTCTGAACGAAGAGGGAAATCAGGTAACAGTCCAAGGAATTCCTAGAGCCGTGGCTGTGAGGGAAATCTCAGCTATGCAGCTGAAGAAATGTTACCGGAAAGGCTGTCAATTATTTGCAGCCTAGGTGGGAGAAGTATTCCAAAATGTGGTCTCGAATATGGAAGACCACAGGGTACTCAAAGAGTTTGAGGACATGTTTCAGGAGGTGCCTGGACTACCTCCGAAGAGGGACATCAATTTTTCTATAAATTTGATGCCTGGAGCAGCTCCAGTTTCAAAATCTCCTTATAGGATGAGCACACCAGAGCTGAAAGAGTTGCAACTGCAGCTCGAAGAGCTATTAAAGAAAGGCTACATTCATCCCAGTGTGTCACCGTGGGGAGCCCCGGTCCTATTCGTGAAGAAGAAATATGGAACGCTGAGGCTGTCCATTGACTTTCGGCAGTTGAATAAAGTCACTGTCAAGAACAAATATCCTCTGCGAAGGATTGATGATCTTTTTGATCAGTTAAATGGTGCGAAAGTATTCTAAAAAATAGATCTTTGATCTGGATATCATCAAGTGAGGATAAAAGATGAAGACATCAGCAAGACTGCCTTCAGAACAAGGTACAGTCATTATGAGTTCAATGTGGTTCCGTTTGGACTGTCCAATGCGCCTGATGTCTTCATGTGCTTAATGAATGGAGTGTTCAGAAATTATCTGGACAAGTTTGTCATAGTCTTCTTGGATGATATCTTGGTGTATTCTAAGACAGAGGAAGAACATGAACAACACTTGAGAATGGTGTTGCAGGTGTTGAGAGAGCACCAGTTGTACGCAAAACTGAGCAAGTGCTCATTTTACCAAAAGTAGATCCATTATATGGGACACATTATTTCTGAAGAGGGGATCGTTGTGGATCCTGAGAAGGTACAGGCCATTCAAGAGTGGCAAGCGCTAAGAAATGTGATAGAAGTTAGATCCTTTATGGGTTTGGCAGGTTATTATAGGAGGTTCATAGCCGAATTTTCAAGGATAACTCATGCTATCACTTCCTTGCAAAGGAAGGAGAAGAAGTTCCAGTGGATTGAACAATGTGAGAGTAGCTTCCAACAATTGAAGCAGCTACTCACTAGTGCTCCAATCCTAAAGATTGTAGATCCAGACAAGGATTATGTAGTATGCACAGATGCGTGTAAGGAGGGGCTGGGAGGAGTTCTCAGCCAAGAAGGATTTGTAGTTTTCTATGAATCCTGAAAGATAAAAGAGCATGAAAAGAATTATGCCACTCATGATTTAGAGCTGGCAACAGTTGTCCATGCATTGAGGAAATGGAGACATTACCTCATGGGAAATAAATTCGAGTTGAGAATAGACCATAATGGTCTGAAGTATTTATTTGATCAGCCAACTTTAAATGCTAGGAAAATTAGATGGCTGGAATTTCTGTGCGAATATGACTTTGATATTAGGCATATCAAAGGGAAAGACAATAAAGTGGTTGATGCACTCAGCAAAAAAGTGCATGAATTACATGCTACATCCATTAGCATGTACATAACTGAGTTGAAAGACATAATTCTTGAGGCTGCAAGTGCTGATTTGCAGTACAAAAGACTAGTAGCAAAGCTACAGCAGCATGAGAAGCCACAAACCAAGGAAAGTTATACCTTGGGAACTAATAGTTTACTTCTGTATAAAAACAGAGTGTATGTACCTAATAACAGAGAATTGAAGCTGGTAATTCTAAAAGAAATGAATAATGTGACTTATGCTAGTCATCCTGGATATCAGAAGACTGTGGCAGCAGTCAAAAGCAATTATTTTTGGCCAGGTATGAAGAAGGAAATTACTGAATACATCGCCAAATGTATGGAATGCCAGAAGGTCAAGGTTGAGCACAGACACCCAGCAGGGTTGTTGCAGCCTTTACCTATTCCTGAGTGGAAATGGGACATGGTAACGATGGATTTTATCACAGGATTGCCCAAAACAAGCAAGCAACATGATTCAATCATGGTGGTGGTGGACAAGCTTACTAAAGTTGCCCATTTTATTCCACTGAAAACCACCCACAGAGCAGCAGATGTTGCTGATATCTTTTTAAAGGAAGTTGCACGCTTGCATGGAATTCCTAAGACAATTGTGTCTGATAGGGACCCGAAATTCACTTCGAATTTCTGGAGAGGATTGTTCAAGGGATTCAGAACGAATCTGAACTTCAGTACAACATATCATCCCGAGTCTAATGGACAGACAGAGAGAGTAAACAGAGTAATAGAAGACATGCTGAGAATGTATGTGATGGATAAACCATCAAGGTGGGAAGACTACCTGCATTTGGTAGAATTCGCTTACAATAATGGGTACCATGCATCATTGAAGATGAGCCCATTTGAGGCACTTTATGGGAGAAAGTGCAACACTCCAGTAAGTTGGGATAATCCAGCTGACAGAGTAGTAGTTGGACCTGAACTACTCAAAGAGATGGAAGATCAGATGATCAAAATCAAACAGAATTTGAAAGCTGCCTAGGACAGGCAGAAAAGTTACGCTAATAGTAACAGAACCCATAAAGAATTCAAAGTGGGTGACCATGTTTTCCTGAAAGTGAAAGCTAACATGAGTTCCCTGAAATTGGGAAGTTGCGCCAAGTTGGCAGCAAGATTTTATGAGCCGTTTGAGATCCTGGAAAGGATTGGGCCAGTTGCATACATGCTTGCATTACCTGCATCTATGACTGTACATAATGTGTTTCATGTTTCATTGCTTAAGAAATATGTACCTGATGCTAATCATCTTATCGATTGGACTGTGATTCAGGTGGAACCAGAAGGTGTCCTGCAAGTGCGTCCTGTGCGCATATTGGACAGGAAAAACAAGCAGCTCCAGAATCGAGCTATAGGGATTGTAAAGGTCCAGTGGACCTGGTACAGTGCTGAGGATGCGACATGGGAGCATGAAGAAGTTATGCGGGCAGAGTACCCACATCTTTTTGAAAATTTTGAAAGACTTGCAGAGATAGTGTAAGTTGCACTGAGGATAGTGCAAAAATAAGGGGAGGGGGATTGTAGTGTCCCCAAGGCCGAGCCCCATTACAAATCATGATATATGCAATGAATTGTAAATGTGTTCTATAGGCTGGTGAGACAAGTTTTGTATAAGCTGTAGGCTTATGTGTTTTGTTAGGCCAGGGAGCCTAAGTGTTGAAGGCCAGGAGCCTGTTGATGTATTTGTATGTATGCAGATCAATTAATAAAATATAAACACCGCCAGTGCATACCGACCACGATGAATGAGTGATGGGGGACTGAGATTCCATAGAGTGGGCAAGGAATTAGGGGCTGGAAGGTGGGAAAGGGGCCTAGTGTTGAGCCTACAGGCTAAGCCTAGGGGGCTTAGGCCTGGAATAATATTTTAATATTATTTCCAAAAAGAGCTATGTGCATATTATTTTATCCTAAGTCCTTTGGGAAGGACACGTGATTTCCCAAATGGTGTGAGGAAGGCGTACGGATGAAACACATGCAGTTTCTAGGGTGATAAGTGTCAACCATGGTGCATGCAAATAAAACCAATGCAGTAAGCCGTGAGGGGGGTTCTCGTCCATTGGATCCGACTGCCCTGGGAAAGAGCTGGGAAACCAGTCTGCAAGAGACCTGCGTGTAATTCGAAGACAGAAATGAAAGCCTGTGTTTGCCTTGAGGAATGCGTGTACACCCTGTCCAGAGCTGTGGAGTCTGTGCGTTTCTCTGGGAAAACCCGTGTGAGCATTTCCTGAACGAGAAACCTGTGCTGAATTGAGTGGAAGTATCTTTGTTATTCAGAAAAGCTGAGCTAGCCTGTGTGTGAAGTCCCTGTTCCGAAATCATGTCTGTGAGATCATCCTGTGACTGCTGAACCGTTTTGGGAAGCCTTGGTCTATGTTTGGCTTGGGTTGTTGTGACCACACAGTACTGGACTACGTGAGGCTTGTTGTCCTGTGAGCAGCTCCTCCAGGTGAGAGAGTGCGCAGAGGGAGAAGAGAACTCTTGGAAGGAACCCTGTAGCTCCCATAGAGCCCGGAGACTTCCGGTCCACTCTGTTCCTGTAACCCAAGGTAAGGGAGATTGGCAGCCGAAGGACTATCTAGGTGACAGAGAAGGTGCACTCTCCTGGGGTGGAACAGGCATGTGGGGAATGAGGGTCTGTGGGTAGTGAGCGTGGGAGATTCCTGGGAGAGCTTTCTTCTTGGTGGTTGTGTATGTGCTATCTTCCCTGTAACCTCAGCCTAGCCTAGGATTCCTTGCCTTGGGGGTGGAGCTTGGTCCCAGCTCGGGGGTGACCTACTGTTGAGCTGATGAACAGTGTGGTCTAAGGCTGGGAGGTTCATGGAAGGCCTGCACTTGGTTGGTGATTTCTACAGCTGATAAAAGATAAGTATTCTGAATTATGATTTGATCACATTTGGCATGACTGAGATGTTTATGTATCATGTTTTCCACTGTGTAAATGAAATACTGTTGAATTTTATGGCTTGTATAATTGTAGCAACAACTTATGTATTTTACTCTGAGATTTAAATGTGTTTAATGGATTAAATGCATGTGCTTATAATTCTAGTATGAATTATGTAAAAATCCATGTATAGAATGGTAACTGAGAGGTTTGGAAACCTGGGTAGTGAGAAGGGTACACTACAAATTGGTATCAGAGAAAAGGTTTCAACACTGATCCTAGATGGGCCAGTTGAGTGGTCTTTGGACTGAGGGTGAGAGGATAAATTGTGTTTGGAGGACCAATTTCGGACCATGGTTTTCTCCGAAGTGTCAAGGGGACACTTGACGAGTTTTTTATTAAGCTTAGGAGGTATAGCGGTGCTGTGAAACCGCAGCTGGTATGGTCTATGACCACAGGGAGATAGGTATCTACACCAATGGTAGTGAGAAGGGTACACTATAGTCATTCCTTCAATAATCCCTTCCCAGGGAAGCTCATCACCTACATTCGAAGGATAGGTGGACACAAGAGTGTAATCTTCTATTTCTTGATAACGCCTCCTAAATCCACCTTCACCCTCTTCACGAACATTAGAATCTTCATGAAACCCACTCTCTCTTTCATTGTCTTCCCTCACATTAAACTCATTGTCTACACATACACATTTGAAAGTAATTACAACATTTAATGATGCATACCCCCCTTCTCTCCTAAGGGTTGTGTGACCTCCAAGTCTAGGACCAATCAAGAAACTGAGTTTGATTGAATATTCGGGTCTCTGCTAGACCTCACACCCACTTACATAGGTCCTTTCTCCAAATGCGCAGATCGTATGAGACTTGAAAGCCCTCTCCTAAGCATTGTTCAAACCTCAACGCCAAACGTGTGCTAGCTCTTCTCTGGCTAAGCCCTTTTCTTTACGTGACCATGACTGTCACCACTTGCCTAATCAAAAGGCACGTCGCAACTTCACACATCAGGTCTTCTCATGTGAGTACCTCTGTTCTCCCAAGGTCCGAACTCTCGATGGTTCAGATCTGACAGCCTAGATCCTCCCTCGATCCGACAACTCAGATCAAATCGTGTTCACTCTCGACTCCCGAAATGTTGATATTTTGGAGTGACAAATCAACGGTCCATAATCCCCACGATCCAACGGTCCTAATCTCCTTTTCACGTATCGGTACTTCACGTTTCGTGAAGTTGGAGGATTGCTCACCTCCCTTCTATTGATATCCAAACTCCCGATATCTCCCTAGGAAACCAACGGTCTAGATCTCTCCTTGATTTGATGGCTCAGATCAAATCACAAATTCATATCTCGCGACTTCCCATAACTCCTACTTCCGATATCCCGAGTTGTGAATTCTCGACGAGAAAAAATCTACGGTTCATCTCCCTCCTCCTATCAATGACTGTGATCAAATTGCAATTTCACGATTCGTGAGTTCTTATAACTCTTCCTTTGAATTCTATGAAGCACGAGTCAACGAAGAGTTTATCTCTCACCATGTGTCCCCCTTGATGGACGGTTTCGATGATTTTACAACTCTCGTAACCTCACTCCTCCTGATTGCTTTCAGGGTTTATCGTTAGTGCACTTTACCTTGCTTAGGAGACTATGATTCTTTTTCACTTAGACCGAACAACTGAGATCTTTCCCCCTCTATGCTTTCTCCTCGTTGTCTGGACACTGACCGGACGGTCTAAATCTTTCTCCCCGAGCTTACGCTTTTTTTAGACTTAGAATATTTTTGATGGATTCAAAGTCTTCGACCTTTGTCCTTCCTGTGATTCTGTTTATTAGATCTTGTTAACACTTATGAAAAGTGTTATTCCTCCTGATCTTGGTCTCGTGAAGACTTCGGCTTCCCACGCACTCCTTGCATTTCATGGATTTCGATAGCTCAGATCCGAAGGATTTCTCAAATATAAATTCCTCTCGCCCTCATGGAGTTCTCTTTTTTTCGGTTCTTTGACTTCTTGCAAAGTCCCTTAGACGCTTAGTCAAATCTCGGATCTGTGCACTCCTTGCACCAGATCTTTATGCAAGGTTCAAATTCTTGTGGACAACTGTGCACGCCTTGCACCAGTCTCTTTTCACTCCTTGCAAAGGGAAAGTTTCATGCTATATCTTATAAGCTTAATAATAAAAAAAGATCTCTTTAATGAACTCCTTGTGTTCTTTGTGCACATCGTGCACCACTCTCAACAAAAGAGAAACAATTGAAACTTATCCTAACATTCACATATCCATTTATTCATAATGAAATTCATTCATTCATTCATGAAAGTACAATAACAGGGAATTTCAAAACAATGTCCACACCATGCATTGGATCAATTTTCCTCTATTATATTCATAAGTGAAAATGTATACAACTAAAATCAAAACAAAAACTGAAAAAATCAGAAATCTCCTACTAACTTGCATCTCTCTAATATGCAGCTATCTGCCCTGCAGTCAACCTCATTTGGGTGTACAAAACCTCTATTTATCTCAGAGGTATCTTAAGGTTTCCCATGACTACTTGTCTACATCATAACCTAACCTAAAGTTATTTTAGTCCAGTTGCATTCCAAAGCCGGAGTGGAAACTCCCACTTCACTCACAATTTCTCAAGCGTTCCTCAAAAGATTTTTTCGGCATTGAGTTAAGGCGTACTTCAAAATATATGATGCAACTTCCAGCGTTGAGATTATGTACAGACTCCCAGATGTTGATAGGTTCTACTCCACGTGCTTTTCCAATGATGTTCCTGCATCATACTCCCTTTGACAAAAATTCACGGACTCCTGTCCATGAGCTCCTACACGGAATTTCCATGCTTATGTATAGTAACTTCATTTTCCCAACTGACATCTTCTATTGGGTGTCCCTTCCACTTGAATAGATATTCAAAATAGGTCTTCCTCCCAGTATTTTTGTTGATCCTTTGATCAACAATCTTCTCCATCTATGGTTTTTCTACTACAAACATTTGTTTCTCCCACTAAATATTCTCATGATCTTCTGATCCCTCGGTGTCATCTTTCTTGTAAGGATACAAGTCTGAGACATTGAATATGGGCGATATGCCCACATCATCTGACAACTCAATCTCATAGGCGTTTTCATCAAACTTCCTCAAGATCTTACAAGGTCCTATCTTCTTTATCTTTAACTTGTTATATGTTCCCCCAGGGAACCTTTCTTTCATGAGATGTGCCAGAACCTTATCTCCTACTTCAAATTTAAGTTCTCTGCGATGTTGATAAGCTCTGCGCTTGTACTCTTGGTTATAAATCTGCAACTGTCCTCTGATCTGGCTATGGATCCTGTGCATTTCTATAGCAAAATCTTCTACTCGAATGCTCCTGATCTCACTTTGTTCCAAGTCTCTAAACTTAGATACTCACTTGGGTTTCATTCCATACAATATTTGGAATGGGCTCTTTCCAGTGCTTCTGTTTGGTGAGTCATTTTATGCAAATTCTTCTTGTGGCGGAATCTGATCCCACTGATTATGGTGTTGAGTGACCAGAATCCTCAACAGGTTTCCCAAACTTTTGTTTACCATCTCAGCCTGCCCATATGTCTGAGGGTGATAAGCTGAGATGAAGGAAAAATATGTCCCCAACTTCTTCCACAATGTTCTCCAAAAGTGTCAATTTTTTTTTTTTTATCTCTATTCAAGACAATGCTCCTGGGTAGGTCGTGAAGTATTACAAATTCCTTGAAAAATAGATTTGCAACACACGTTACATCACTGGTCTTCTGGAATGGGATATAGTGTGCCATCTTTGAAAATCTATCCACTACCACAAATATGGAATCATATCCTCTTTGTGTTTTTGGTAGTCCCATCACAAAATCCATGCTTATTGCATCCCAAGGCCTTTCTGGTATTGGCAATGGTTGATACAATCCATTGTTCTATATTTTTCCTTTTTCCTTTTGCATGTTAGCATATTCTACATCTGTTCACAAAATTTATCACTTATGTTCTCATACCTGGCCAATAGTATGAACTTCTCAACTGTGAAAATGTTTTATCATGGCCAAAATGTCCAACGAATCCTCCACTATGTTTTTCCTTCAGAAGGTTATCCCTCATTGATCATTTTGGTATGCACAATTGATTTCCCTTGAACAACAATCCCTCTTGAATCATATACTCTGTCCACTAGATTTTTTCTCTCACCATAGGATGTGCACATGATTCATATGCTTCCTTGAAATATGTTTCATCACAATACATGTCCTTAAGGTGTTCAAACCCCAAGGTCTTCACCTGAAATTCCTGTAGAATCAAACATCTCTTGCTTAATGCATCAACAACTTTGTTAGCATTCCCAACAATATGTTTTATGACAAAAGTAAAATTCTACATAAACTCAACCCATTTTTCATGCCTTTGATTCAATTTTTCTTGTCTGGTTATGAAATGTAAAGCATGGTTATCGTTATATAAGACAAATTCATGTGGGACAAGGTAATGTCTCCACTTCTTCAAGGCTTGAATTATGGAATAAAACTCCTTATCATACGTGGAGTATTTTCTCTTGGTCTCATTCAACTTCTCACTGAAATAGGAAACAAGTCTATTATCCTGGCTAAAACATTCTCCAATTTTAACTCCACTTGCATCACATCTCACATGAAATGTCTTTTCAAAATTTGGAAAGACCAGAATTGGTCTTTCTGTTATTTTCTCCTTCAGTATATTGAAGATCCTCTCGACCTCCTCTGTCCATTTAAAATACTTTTGCTTCTTCTTCACTGTATCCATCATTGGCGCACAAATTCCACTGAAGTCTCTAATGAACTTCCTATAGAAGCTTGCTAATCCATGGAAGATCCTTACCTCAAACATACTCTTTGGTGACGACCATTCTTTGGTTGCTTTCACCTTCTATGGATCCATCTTCAGTTCATTAGAAGAGATCACAAAACCCAAGTAAATGAGTTTTGTCTTCATAAAAGAGGACTTATTCATATTTATCAACAACTTCTCATGCTGTAGTCTTCTCATCACTAGAGTTAGGTTCCTCAAATAATCATCTTTAGCTCTGCTAAATATCAGTATATCATCCAGATATACAACCACAAACTTTCCAATGAAATCTTTCAGTATTTCATTCATCAGCCTCATAAAAGTACTTGGGGCATTTGTTAAGCCAAATGGCATAACAAGCCACCCATACAAACCTTCATTTGTCTTCAAGGATGTCTTCCACTCATCACCTTCTCTCATTCTAATCTGGTGATATCCACTTTTCAAATATATCTTAGAAAATAAATTTGCTCCACTTAAATAGTCTATTAAATCATCCATTCTTGGTAAAGGAAATCTATACCTAATGGTGATCTTGTTAATGACTCTTGAGTCTGTACACATTCTCCATCCTCCATATTTCTTTGGGCTCAACACAGTTGGTACTGTGCATGGACTCATGCTCTCTCTGACTGAACACTTATCTAACAGTTCCTAGACTTGGTTCTTCACTTCCTCATTCTCTTGAGGTGTCAATCTGTATGTTTCTTTGTTCAATAGAATTGCTCCTAGTATCAATTCAATATGGTGGTTGATACTTCTAATGGGTGGAAATGAGTTTGGCAACTCATCCACCACTATGTTAGCAAAATTATCCAACAATTCATAAACTTCTTCAGGAAAATCATCCATTGAAGTACTTGTAAGGATAACCATGGATTTCCTCACCACAACAAACTTCATCTCCTATTCTTTATTGACTTCTTTCAGGTGTTCCTTCCTGATCATGAGAATTGTGCTTGTGATGGCTTCCTCCTTCACTTTATTCTCCTTTATTGGCAGCAAAATGTGTGTCCTACCATTCTTCTCCATGGTGTATGTATTCTTCCTCCCATAATGAATGACATTCCTGTCAAACTTCAATGGTCTTTCCAACATAATATGACATACATCCATGGGAATTACATCACATAGAATTTCATCTCTATATCCTCCTATCTTAAATTCAACCACACATTGTTTAGTAACCATTACTTGGTGTCCTTTTTTCAACCATGAGACTTTGTATGGCTTCGGATGTGCAATTGTCTCTAGCTCCAATTTCTCCACCATATCTGTGGATACTAAGTTATCAGTGCTCCCACTGTCGATTATAACCTTGCATACTCTGTCTTCAGTCTTGCAAGATGTCTTGAAGAGACTATTCCTCTACACTAGTTTTTCAACTTCTGCCTTTGGTTTTAAGAGAACCTTCCTCAATGTTAGGGACTTTCCATCCTCTACTCCTTCTACTTCAACATATCTTCTCTGTGCTTTTGAAATGTGAGATTCACCTCCTCCTTATTTATTTTTCTTGGGACATTCCCAAAACATGTGCCCTGTCTTTCCACAGGCATAGCATCTTAGTTCTCCTTCTACTCCTCTTCCTCTTCCTCTAGAATAATTTCTTCCACCATCCTGTCTCCCTAGGGAATTTTCTCCTCTTTCCAAGTGACTGTGTGGTTTTTTAGCCTCATCCTTAGACTTATGTGCCTTTTCATGGGTAACTCCCTTACTTTTGTTTTGGGCTGGGTTTTTACCTCTTTCTCATTGGCTTTTTTTTCTGGCCAACTTCTCCTCTGCCTTCAGTGCAAATTGATAAGAATCCTCCACTGTCTTTATCGAAATCATGCTAATCTCATCCTGGATTTCATATCTCATACCATTCATATATCTGGAAACCTTTTCTTCATCTCTCTCCCTTTTTCCAGTTCTGATGTTCATCCTATAGAATTCCTCTGTGTACTCCTTAACTGTCATCCCTTTCTGTCTCAGGTTCTACATCTTCCTGAACAGATTAATCTGATAATCCTTGGGCATGAACTTAGCCTTCATCTTGGCTATCATTATGTCCCAATTCTTTATATTTTGTTTTCCTTGGCTTCTCCTCTCATCCTGCAGTTCATCCCACCATAGTGTTGCATGTCCTTTTAGCTTCGTCACAACCTATTTCACCTTTCTCTATTCATCGACATATTCATAGTCAAAATGTTTGTCCATGGATCTTATCCAATCCAACATATTTTCAGCATCTAAATTTCCTTCATACATTGGGACCTCTATCTTGGGTCTTCCTCCCAATCTAGCAACTACTCTCAGCAAGTGTTCTTCGACAACATCCTCTCCTGCAGCTTCTTTGACCTCTACTGCTTCACTCTTTGCATCATTGATGTCTCCAACATCACGTGCTCTCCTCTACACTACCTCCATCACCTCTAATCTTGCACGAAGTTCTCGCATCTCCCTTTCTACAACTCGATTGGCTAAAGGTGCTTCCACTAATATCCTTGGTGGAATTGTGTTGAATATTTTTCACACACAGAGTACAACTTCGAGTTCTTTTGTCACCTCTCCTTTTCCTGTTGTTTACAAGAAAAAATTTTCTCTGATACCACTTGATACAGACCCCCCTTATCTCCTAAGGGCTGCGTGACCTCCCGATATAGGATCGATCAAGAAACTGATTCTAATTGACTCTTTGGGTCTCTTCTATACCCCACACCCACTTACACAAGTCCTTTCTCCAAAGCTGCAGGTCGTATGAGACCCGTGGGCCCTCTCCTGAGATTTGTTCAAACATCAATGCCAAACGAGTGCTAGCTCTTCTCTAGCTAAGCCCTTTCCTTTACGTGACCAAGGCTATGACCACTCACCTAATAAAAATGCGTGTCGCGAATTCACTCATCGGGTCTTCGCATGTGAGTACCTTCGTTCTCCCGGGGTCCAAACTCCCGATGCTTCAGATCTAATGGCCCAGATCCTCCCTTGATCTGACGGTTAATATCAAATCGCACTCACTCCCAACTCCTGAAATGCCGATATTTCAGAGCGCCAAATCAACGGTCCTCAATCCCCGCGATCCAATGGTCCCTATCTCCTTTTTGCGTATCGAGACTTCGCGTTTCAAAAAGTTTGAGGACCGCTCACCTCCCTTATCCCTATATCTAAAATCTCGATATCTCCCTGGGAAACCAACGATACAGATATCACCTTGATCCAATGAATCAGATCAAGTCGTGAAATCGGATCTCACGAGTTCCCAAAACTCCTACTTCCGATATCCCTAGTTGTGAATTCCTGACGAGACCAGATCTACGGTTCAGATCCCTCCTCCAATCAACAATTATGATCAAATCGTGATTTCACGATTGGCAAGTTCTTATAAATCTTCCTTTGACTTTTCTGAGTCACGAGTCAGCAAAACGATGATCTCTCGCCATGTGTCCCCCTTGATTGACGGTCCCCCTGATTGCTTTTAGGTTTTATCGTTAGTGCACTTTACCTTGCTCAGGTGGCTACGATTATTTTTCTCTCAGAATGAACGAATGAGATCTTTCCCCCTCTGTGCTTTCTCCTCGTTGGCTAGACACTGACTGAACAGTCCAAATCTTTCTCCCTGAGCTTACGCTTTCTTCATACTTAGAATATTTTCAAAGGATTCAAAGGCTTCGACGTTTTTCCTTCCTGCGAGTCCATTTCTTAGATCTCATTAACACTTATGAAAAGTGTTATTCCTCCTGAGCTTGGTCTCATGAAGACTTTGGCTTCCCACGCACTCCTTGCATTTCAAGGATTTTGATAGCTCAGATCGAAAGAATTTCTCGAAGAGAAATTCCTCTCGCCCTCCTAGCGTTCTCATTTTTCTGGTTCTTCAACTTCTTGCAAATTCCCTTAGAAACTTAGTCAAATATCATATCTCTGCACTCCTTGCACCAGATCTTTACACAAGGTTCAAATTCTTGCCGACGAATGTGCACGCCTTGCACCAGTCTCTTTCCACTCCTTGCAAAGGGAAAGTTTCGTGCTATATCTTCTAAGCTTCAAAATCAAAACAAATCTCGTTAACGCACTCCTTGCGTTATGTGTGCACATTGTGCACCACTCTCAACATAAGAGAAATGATTGAAACTTATCCTAACAGTCACAGTTCCATCTATTCATAATGAAATTCATTCATTCGTTCATGAAATCACAATAACAGGGAATTGAAAAA
>ML820370.1:20782-36152 GCA_009831015.1 Picea engelmannii
TAGCAAGTCCATTCAAGATAGCATTCATCCCCTTAGCATTAAAACTAAACTCTAACTTATCATCCTTGGAGGCTAGCACAACAGGCTTTGTATATCCAGTCTCTACTACATCCCAAACATCAGCACCCAAGCCCAGTAAGTATGTTCTCATTCTAATCTTCCAGAAGAAAAATTTTGTTCCATCAAACAGAGGGGGCTTAGAGGCTGAAGTCCCTTCATGAATTGTCATGTTTAAGCTTACAGATCTACCTTTGAATAAAAGGAATTCGCTCTGATACCAATTGTTGAAATTACTAATACAACTGAGAGGGGGGGGGTGAATCAGTTGTCTTTGAGCTTAAAAATTTTTAAGTCTATTAAAATATTCTTAATCTTTCTTCAAGTGATCATCAACATTATACAACATATCGACAGTAAAGTAAAAAGCATCATTCACACATAAGGTATACACAGGAACAGACTTTCACGAGGAAACCCATAAAGGGAGAAAACCTCTTCTTCTTCGAAATGATAAGCAGTCTTTTAAGTTTTGAACATCATCTTTAATTGAGCACCAACTCAATGTGAGGCCGCTACCTCTGTTTTACAAGCTACAACTTGTTTGAGAGCACCAACTCTCTAGTTTCTCTAGCACCCACTAGAAGGAAGCACCAACTCCCTAGTTTCTCTAGCACCCACTAGAAGGAAGCACCAACTCCCTATATGTTCCAGCACCAACTGGATGGAAGCACCAACTTCCAGTTACACAGGCTCCAACCTGTATAATAGAGAACACTTATTCTCCCTAGCACCACCCTGCCACCCCGGTTTCTCTGGTTGCAACCAGATGGAAGCTACAACTTTCTGTGTTCAAGATTCCACTTGAACCTCTGAGGACAACAGTCCTCCCGAGAACCTCCCAACCTCCCTATAACATAAATTAACATATAAACATTCAACTACATAGATACATCAATTCTTACCGATCTTTCTTTGTTATGTCCATCTGGTCACCTTCTAACTGTTCTGTAATTCATTTCTTCCTCTGTCTGTTTATCAGGTCTGCTATGCATCAACTTGTTCTATCATTCTGCTCTGCTTCAACTTGTTTTGTTAGTCTGCTATGCGTTTCATCTCACACTGCACATATGCTCAATCTCCTCCTGCGCATTCTCTCCTTTTCCTTTTCTTACAGTTTCATTCTTCTCTCTTACAGGAAAACCAACCATACACAGTCTGTCTCATTTTCTTTTATACACACCTACACGACGGTTCAACTTCCCAACTCCTTAGGCAAAAGAAAGACAATTGTCCAAGCAACTGAAACGTCAAATGAAACGCTAATTGATTAGCAATCGTGAGTCTGTTTTGATAATAGATTCCAAACTAAGGAGTTAAATGTGAGAGAGAACAATAAACCTCCGATCAACACTTGATTTGACGTTTCAGATCATTCTGCGATTTTGCATATCGCGATTTCGACACTTCTGATGTTCAATGTTCTTGTCACTTAAAACTCCCGATCTACGAAATTCTGATACAGAGCTTTTCTGCACTAGCTCCTTCCCAAATATGACTATGGTCATAACCAAGGGCCTATGCAAAAAGTGCTTTCGCGATTTCTCGTTTCGTAATTTTTGACACTATGCTCCATTGACCCCAAGTCAGCAAAATTTTGATCACTTGCCACATGTCTTGTGATTCCATGGTCCAGATCTGATCTTGATTCAACGGCTACGATTGAATCGCGATTTCACGATTTCGGCATTCTTGTTGATTTCAGTTCTTTGCCTCTCCATGTCGCGATTCACAAAACTCCGATATGGAGTTAGATCAATGATCCAGATCTGAGCTTGATTCAACAGCTGCGATTGAATCATCATTTCGTATATCATGAAATCGGGATTCCTGATGTCAATAATCTTTGACATGTCCAACTCTTGATCCCCGAAACTCCGACAAGGACTGGAATCAATGGTCCAGATTCAACCTTAATCTGACGACTCAGATTTCATCGGGATTTCACATATCGCGATATCGGGATTCCTATTGTCAATAATATTTGACATGTCCAACTCTCGATCCCTGAAACTTTGACAGAGACTAGAATCAACGGTCCAAATCAAACCTTGATCTGACGGCTCAGATTACATCGCGATTTTTCATATCGCGATTATGCCCGATTCTCCTTGTACCTTAAAGAACGTGCGGGTTCTTCTTGATCCAACGATGGTCGGATCCTGCGCTTAGATCTAACGGTTGAGATTTGTCCTCCTCTTCAACGATCTCTTCTTGTCTACATTTAGATATAATGACACTCTTTCTTTCGGGAATTTTTAATGGAATCCAACGATCAAAGATTCTTCTCAAACTTTAGTGGTCTTCGATCACTCGATCAACGTTGTGTTGCCTTCGATCATTCACCTTCGATCATCCGACCTTCCTGAACTTATCTTCTATTTTCCTGTCGATTACAAACTTCCTGTACTCATGCCATATTCACTGTTGTACTTGCCATCAATGACAAGCATTCGTTGTCTATTAAATATTTGCCATTCGCTGTCTGTTCAATATTTTCCAACAAGGTGCAACACCTTTGTTTGGCTATTAAGACTAGGGTTTTCTTCCAAAATTATTCTCTGTCAAGGTTAAGGTGCTCGAGGGTGGCTTCGGCCTATGGTTGGGTGACAAGATTGCTATATTTTTTATGGTTAAATGAGCACATCCATTACTGTATAACTGGTTATGGGCCCACACTATCTTCAAACATTCTAACCACTGGAAGATATATTGGGAGGATTTGCTCAGTTGCAGTTGTAGTTGCAACCAGTTTTTGTTGCAACAATGAAACCTTAACCCTCTCATTAAAGCACCTTAAGTGAAGAGATTGACCTAATTTATGCATATGCTAGTGTGCCCTAGCCTAATTCATCTCCTGGTACTCTCAACAAGCTAAGACCTCAAGTTTGAGTTTTTGGTCAAAATCAAGGGTTGACCAAGTCAAAGCAATTATGACTTACTCTATGAAGTTAGAAAAAAAGTTAGAAGGGGCTTCTAACTTCAGAACATGGAAGACAAGGATTGATCTCATCCTTGCCAAGAATAAAGTGTTGGATATCGTAAAAGGAAATATTGTGGAACCATAGTTTGAAGAAGGAAAAGAGAAGGAACCACATAACGTTTCAGTTATGGAGAACTTAAAAGAAAATGACATCAATGCCATGAGTATCATAATGGACACTATAAAAGACTACCTAATACCCTACATCTCCCATCTTGACTCATCTAAGAAGATGTATGAAGCCCTAACAAACCTATTCTCAGTCAGAAACATTGGACAAGTAATGAGTCTGAAGAATGAGCTCTGTGACATGAAAATGAATGATGATGACAACATAACATCATACTTTGTGAGAATATCTCAGTTAAGAGATCAACTACAAACTATTGAAGCGATCATTTCAGAGCAAGAACTGGTAAATATAGTACTCAATGGTCTTCCCAAGACATGGGATGCATTTTCAACAAGCATGAACAAAAGTAAGGAGTATACTACTTTTGAAGAACTTTGGACTTGTTGTGCACAAGAAGAATCAAGGATTAGTGCAAAAGAGAAACCCCAAAAGGAATATGATGATCAAGCCTTCATGGCAAGGTTCAATAATTTCATGAATAAAAGGAAGTTTGGCTCAAGGAAGAAATCAAATCAAGAGAAAGATATGTCAAAAATACAATTCTTCAACTATCGAAAATATGGTCACTACAAGAATCATTGTCCTGAGTTAAAGAAAAGGAAGGAAACACACAAAGTATCAGTTGTTGTAGAAAGGGAACCCTCAAAGAAGGCCAAGCAGGGCAAAACAAACTTCTTCTTCTAAGATAAGGCAACAATATTGTTCATAGTTTGTGTACATACCATGATTTATGTACATATCTTGCATATCTATTTCTTAGAAGATAATATGTTCAAAGAGAAACTATACCTATGGAAGAACAAAAAGATAAGGATTACTATCACAATGACTACAAGTCAAGAAATACACATGAAAGGATGAAGTACATAAACAACCCCCTGTAACAATTCATGTTGAAGTTATTACATAAGTAACAGCTACAAGATAAACCGAAATCATAATCAATATTGAAGAAACCTAGAAGAAGTAAAGACAGAAAGAAGTCAGCAATCAAGACAAAATTGGAAAAAGACTTGTGACACTTTGAAGAAGGCAATAAGGATGCAGACGAAAGCGTGGACTCTGTTATATGGAGGGAGTCGATTATATATTTTCAAAAGAAGAGCATGCATTCATGATTGAAGAAAGGATTAGGAGGGAGCTAATCCTAAATAATATGATCTATTGAACATGATGAAGTATATATCCATGGTAGAAACCATGAAAATAAGCACATGTTCAGTGTGACTTTAGAAGAAGTCGTGTTCGAAAAGAAGCCTTAAAGTATCACTGGTTTTCCATCCACATCCATGATCCTATGATGAAAGAAATCAGTTGGAATCATCAGGGCATGGAATCTATAGAAAAATCCATGGACCCAAGAGGTAAAGAGAAACATGAGGAAGAACATGAAGATTCCAAGAGAGAAAGAAAATCCAGAAAAAATAGTGATTGTATCGAGAATCAAAAGACTACCAGCTTGATCTGAACTCACTAAAAGAAATCAAGAAGAGGAATTGAAATTTGTGATGAAGAACATGGTATGGAAGACTTATGAATGTAAGCATTGTGAGATCCAGAACTAGAGGTTCTCCTAGATGGAGGGAGAATACTATAATGATTTCTTGTTCCAGTAAACCAGACATACTTCTAGATGAGCCATTATATCATACACAATATCCATGGGTTGGAGTTTAAATCATATGAATGCAAAGACTGTTCTCTTCAATAGAGTAATCAAACAAAGAAGCACATAAAAACCTCAAGGTTTTGAGGTATATCAGAAGAGACTCTTGTATGCACATATGATGCAGGAGCATCACTTTGACTCAACAATGCGCCATCCAGCCAGCACATTCAACGCACATTCATGGAGGAGAGAGGCGCTAGTCCTCTCATTTTCAAATTTAAAATTTGAATTAAATGTTTGTAAGGCTTTTAATGCCAAGCCATGCCTTTGTATAGGTAGTAGGCAGAGTCGACTTAAATGCTTGACAAGTTGGAGATCTAGATCTGATCTAGACTAGATAGCCATTGAATGTAATTAAAATAAAATCAATGAGAGTAGGTGAGAGAGGATGAGCTCGCAGAGCCCCTCTTTTGTAGTGAGATATTGTTTCAGATTTCAATAGGAGAGGTATGGGAAGAGAGACATGAGGAGGTTTTAGGATTTTTGAGAGAGAGAGCTCGGGATAGGAGTTAGTTCTGCGAGAGCGAGATAGAGAGAATTCTGCAAGAGGCAGATAAATAGGTAGAGATGAAGGTCAAGACTCTGAGATAGTCTAAGCCTTGTACACATTGTAATCAAACATTCATGTTAATGAAAAAGTGCAGTTTTTCCCGCATAATACTTTTTGTGTGTTTATGAGTATCTTTATGAATGTCACCTGTGTGTTTATAAATTGTTGTAGATGTATGTTAGATTGCATCTACAGGGATAGATAGAATTTGTCTATTTGTTTAATTATGATATCAGTCTGGGTTCTTTAGGTTGTGCAAGGTGTGCGTAACAGAACGATAGAGGTTTTGTAGCCAGCGCAAAGAGTGTGCATTCTAAATCTCTCTATTGAGATCAGAAGAGAACATACCATGAGGGAACACCAGAAGATTTCAAAACTCAGGATAAGCCTCAGAGTTACTAAACACTCTGGAGGTGAAGACTGTGCAGAGAAAGAACAGGGAGAAGAAAAAACTACTGAAAGCTCTGTAGAATCTCTGCTAGGTGGGCATCGAGCTAGTGCAAAGACTGCATGAGGAGAACTCTCTTTTGAATTTCGAGAAACGAGGGGTGTTTGCAGAGAAGACGCCTACAGAGTTACTGAAGACTTTGTAAACTCAACAAGGTGTACTTGAATAGGAAGTAGCCAGGAGGGAACCTTAATATCTTCAAGGGATAGAATAGATAGAGAAATTTATAGGTCCAAGCAATTAAAGCACAAGGAGTGTGTGCAGAAGAAAATAGTTCAATTTCGAGAAGCTCAGGAAGTTGGGCGCAGAAGTGTTCCGGGAGGAGCATCAAAAATATTCTAAGGAGGACACAAAAGGGTAAAGTTCCTTAGAGACTAAGTAGTTGAAAATATCAGGAGAGATAGCGTTTCTAGAATGTAGATGAGACCCAAAGCTTACAATACTTGCAAGAGGATAAATTTGAAGACCGAGACCTTCGACACCTGGAAATTATTCTAAGTTAGAAAGCATAGAAGCTCAGGAGAAGGAGAACAACTGTCATTGGATCGACACTGGGAGAGAAGATATGGATTGTTGAATCTCACGTCTAGACACACATAATAGCACGAAAGAGAAAAGGATCTGAATGAATGATGGAGAGCCTGAGAGGAGGAAGCGTTGATAGAGGACAATTGTTGGATCAAGCAAAGTTGCATGGAGGATAACGGTGGGACCATTCCACCCTCAAAGCATAGGAGGTTAGATCTAGGTCGTCGGATCCAGCGCAGAGGACCGATAGTCATCGGATCCAGGAGAAGGTGCATGAGGTTTAACCCTAGTATAAGTAGAGGAGGGAGGACATGTCAAAGTCCCAAAAACATCAGGACCATCCATTATGGAGGATAGGTGGAGAAGATCCAAAATTCATCGGGGTTTTGGAACTTAGGAATATAAGGGTGGTGAAGAATGAAGACTGGCGATCGTTGAAATTGTGAAATCATTCCAGTCGTCAGATCTGGAGTGACACATGTTGGAGATCTACACCCATCAAATATTTGGGCACCAAAAAATTAGAGGGGAATACTTCCCCAAAATTACCGAAGTAGATTTCCCAAAAGAATCAGGACCATCCATCAGAGAGGATGTGTGGCGAGCATTCAGCATTTTGCTGACTCACTACTAAAGAAACTCAATAGAGGGAGCTGCGAGAACTTGCGATAGGAGAAATCATGATTTGATCGAAACCATTGATCAAGGGGAGATATGGACCATTAGTTGATGGGAGAATAGGACTCGTCAGATCAAAAAGGAGGGAGACTATTGATCTGGATGAGAGATTTTGGAATTCAGGTTTCGGGGATCGAGGAATCAGGATTCCTTGCAACAAAAATCTTGAAACACAAAACCCTGTAGCACCTTTTGGTGTTAGCTCATGGTCATAGGAAAGGGTCACATGGATGAAGGAAAAATAAGGAGCCAAGGACCATTATCCCTTTTTGGGTTTTTGGGCTTCAGAGGAACGAAGCGCTTGATATTGGGATCCTCGGTATCATGAAATGAGACGTGCCTAAAGGATTGGCCCTAGGTCATAGGACAGGGTCACATCTAGAAAACCTAAGGGAGGAGTCGAGAACCTTAGCCCTATTTTGGGTTTCCGAAATTGAAGGATTCGAGGGACTCACTACAGGAATTGCGAAACCTGGAACTCCTTTTAGGGTGAAGGTTATGATCATATCGGTTGGTCATGTGGGGAAGGAGCTCGCGCTCAGTTCTTATTCACGTGGGGATGTGTTCGCATTTGGACTTGTGGATTCATTGAAGGTTCCAACACGGAACAAAGGAGTCATTTTCGACTCAAAAGGACTGAAGAACGATCCTTGACCGGGAGGTCAGTAGACCCTAATATGATGCAAAGGTAGGGGGGCTGCATCAAGTGGTATCAAAGCTTAGTTTATCTCAAGCAGAAGAGAAAGAGGTAAGGGATATAGTATGATACCATCAAGTGGTATCATATCTTGAAAAAAATTGATTTATGTATGCGAAGATGATGAAGAGGATAGTTCGATACCATCAAGTGGTATCAAAGCTAATTTATGTCTGTAGACTGCAGGCAGAGGGAGGCAAAAGAGGAACAGAAGAAAATTGTTATCTTTGTTTTCGGACATCAGGCAGGAGATATAGGAGATAGTCTAATACCATCAAGTGGTATTAGAGCAAATGATTGAAGGAGAAATTTTGGTGACATCAGGTGGTATCAAAATTGCATCTGTAGACAGCAGGTGAAGGAGGAAAGAGTATGGATGTTCTGTGGTGATTGTTGCAAGGTGTGCAGCAGTCAATAGATAACCAAGTGAGTTGTGAGGGAAGATAGAGATGCTCGCAGAGGTAGAGTAATCCATATACTTTCTAGAAGAGAAGGTAGGAGGATGAAGATGACTATTGAAGGTCATAGGAGTGGTCAAGGCAAGGACCTTCAGCAAAAAGGAAAAGTTGAGATGGACAAAGATCTAAGTGAGGTGAGGGAACGAATGGAAAAGCTTGAATTGGAAATGAAATGGAGTGTGAAATAATATTGGGTGTATGAGTGGCTGATGAATAAGTGGGTGAAGTGGCCAATCAAGGAATTGTTTGCCAGAAGACAACAAAGAATATTGAAAATGTGGCTGAGGTATGTTGAGAACCTCATAGGTGAAGAAGAAGTGGGTCACATCTGTGAGCCAGAAGCTAGGAGAAATCTCAATGATGATGAGGGGAAGAATTCAAACAGAGATATGAGAAACCACGAGGTGAGAAATGAAGAATGTTCAAGTTGTTAGGTGGGCAGTGAGAAGAGGTCATCGGGTGATCTCACAGACTGTCAGGAGGGAAAGGAATAAATCCCATATTTTCATGAGGGCAAGGGAGAAAAGATGAGCTCAGAGGTGATTTCATATCAGCAAGGAGTGTTGATAGGAGAAGATTCATGTGGTTTTGCAGACCATGTGAATGAATATGATGACAATTTAAAAAGTTTCACCATCCAGGAGGAGAATGAGAATAACATTCTGATGATTGGGGGAATTCGGGTATTCCTACGAGACAACCAAGTGAGGATCAATGAAAATGATGAGAGTGAAATCAAAGAATAAGGACAACTAGCAGTGACTGTCATGATGAAGGAGAAGATATCAGAATCTTCCCAAGGAGAAGGAGAAGAGAATTCAACATAATGGCTCAAATTTTTCATCCAGGAAGTTGAAACAAAGATGACTACAACATTGAAGCTTGTAGCGAGAGAGGAAGCAAACAACATAGAATTTTTTGATCTGTGTGAGGAATTGGAAGCCCTAGAAAGGAGGGTAATGGTGCAAATATTTCATATCCAATGAGCCAAGTTGGAAGTAGGCAGAGAATCATACCAGCTCGGAGAACCACTGGAAGAAGATAGAGTTGAACCAGCATAAGGAGAACTGACAACAACAAATTTGTCATAGGAAGAATTTGAGCAGCAACCTGATGAGGAGACTGTGAAATTGAAGTTGGTAGCAGAGTGGAAATGCAATTCCACAAGGGGATAAAATAGCACGGGGGATCGACTTGATCTACCCATTTGCAGGGAAGAAGTGCAGTCGAGGAGACTTTGTAAGGAGAGCCAGCAACTGGAGCAGTTGGATGAGGTGATTGAGAAGATTAGAAGGATCATGTTGAGGTCATCATGGGAAGAAGTAAGCAAGGGGAATATGAGAATAAATAAACCTTCCATAGCAACAGGGAAGAAGAAGCAAAAGCAGCAACAACAACAACAAGGAAGTGGAGCAGATCGATAGCTCCAAAGAACAGTTTGGGATACAGGTGGATTTCAACAACATAGCTGGGAAGCTCATGAGTAGGAGCTCATGAAATTTTTCACAGCAGGGGAGTATGATGTAGGATCATCACTCCGACTCAGCGATGCGCTATCCAGCCAGCACATTCAGTGTGCATTCATGGAGGAGAGAGGTGCCAGTCCTCTCATTTTCAAATTTAAAATTTGAATTAAATGTTTGTAAGGATTTTAATGTCAAGACATGCCTTTGTACAGGTAGTAGGCAGAGCCAACTTAAATGGTTGATAGGATAGACATCTAGATCTGATCTAGACTAGAAATCCATTGAATGTAATTAAATGAAAATCAATTAGAGTAGGTGAGAGAGGATGAGCTCGTAGAGCCCCTATTTTGTAGTGAGATATTGTTTTAGATTTCAAAGGCGAGGTCTGAGAAGAGAGACCTGAGAAGGTTTTAGGAGTTCTAAGAGAGAGAGCTCAGGATAGGAGTTAGTTCCATGAGAGGTGGATAGAGAGAATTCTAAAAGATGAAGATAGATAGGTAGAGAAGAAGGTCAAGACTCTGAGATAGTTGGACCTTTGTACACACTATAATCAAACATTCATGTTAATCAAAACAAGAATTTTTTCTTGCATAATAATTTTGGTCTGTTTATGAATATCTTTATGAATGTCACATGTTTGTTTATAAATGGTTGTATATGTGTGTTAGATTGCATCTGCGGGGATACATAGAATTTGTCTATCTGTTGAATTGTGATATTAGTCTAGGTTTCTAGGCTGTGCAAGGTGTGCATAATAGAATGATAGAGGCTCTGTGGCCAGCCCAAGGACTGCGCATTTTGAATATCTCTGTTGAGATCAGAGGAGAACATGCTAAGAGAGCACACCATAAGAGTACACAACTCAGGAGAAGCCTCAAATTTACTGAACACTTTGGAGGTGAAGACTGTGCAGAGAAAGCACAGGGAGAAGAAAAAACTATTGAAATCTCTGTAGAATCTCTAATAGGTGGGCATCGAACCAGTGAAAAGACTACACAAGGAGAACTCTCTTTTGAGTTTCAAGAAATGAGGGGTGTTTGCAGAGAATATGCCTACAAAGTTACTGAAGACTCTGTAAACTCAACAAGGTGTGCTTGAATAGGAAGTAGCCAAGAAGGCACTTTCATCTCTTCAAGGGATAGAAGAGATAGAGGACTTTAGAGGTCCGAGAAATTAAAGCACAAGGAGTGTGTGTAGAAGTGAACTGTTCGAATTTGAGAAGCTTAGGAAGTTGGGTGCATAAGTGTTCCAGGAGGAGCACCAAAAGTATTCTAAGGAGGACGAAGAAGGGTCGAGTTCCTTAGAGACTGAGCAGTGGAAAATCTCAGGAGAGATAGCATTTCTAGAATGCAGACGAGACCCAAATCTTACAGGGCTTGCAGGAGGAGAAATTCGAAGACCAAGACCTTTGACACTTGGAAATTATTCTAAGTCAGAAAGAACAGAAGCTTAGGAGGAGGAGAACAGTTGTCATTGGATCAGCAATGGGAGAGAATATATTGACTATTGAATCTCACGTCCAGACACACAGAATAACGCAAAATAGAAAAGGATCTGAACAGACGGTGGAGAGCCTGTGAGGAGGAAGCATCGATAGATGAAAACTATTGGATCAAGCGAAGTTGCATGGAGGATAACGACGGGACCATTCCAACCTCAAAGCATAGGAGGTTACATCTGGGTCATCACATCTAGCACAGAGGATTGATAGTCGTCGGATCTAGGAGAAGGTGCATGATGTTTAAACCTCATATAATAAGAGGAGGGAGGAAATGTCAAAGTCTTGAAAAAATTGGGACCATCCATTATGGAGGATAGGTGGGGAAGATCTGAAATCCATCAGGGTTTCGTAACTTAGGTGTATAAGGGTGGCGAAGAACGAAGACTCGTGATCACTGAAATTGCGAAATCATTCCAGCCGTCGGATCTGGGGTGAGAGGTGTCGGAGATATACATCCATCAGAGATTTTGGCACTGGGAAATTAGAGGGGAAGAATTCTCCAAAATAGGGAAAGGTTATTTTCCAAAAGAATCAGGATCGTCCATCAGAGAGGACATGTGGTGGGTGTTCAACATTTCACTGACTCACTACTGAAGAAAGTCAATGAAGGGAGATGCGAGAACTCGCGACAAGAGAAATCATGATTTTATTGCAACCATTGATCAAGGGGAGATCTGGACCATTGGTTGACAGGAGAATAGGACCCATCAGATCACAAAGGAGGGATACCATTGATTTGGATGAGAGATTTTTGATTTTGGGTTTTGGAGATCGAGGAAGCAAGATTCCTTGCAACAGAAATCCTGAAACATGAAACCCGGTAGCACCTTTTGGTGTTAGCACGTGGTCACAGGAAAGGGTCACATGGATGGAGGCCAAAGAAGGAGCCAAGGACCGTTGGCCCTTTTCGCATTTTCGGGGTTCATAGGAATGAGGTGGTTGATATTGGGATGCCCGGTATCATGAAATGCGACGTGCCTAAAGGATTGGCCCTAGGTCATAGTATAGGGTCACATGGAGAAAACCTAAGGGAGGAGTCGAGAACCTTAGCCCTATTTTTGGTTTCGTAAATTGGAGGATTCGAGGGACTCACTACAGGAATCGTGAAGTCGCGAAACCCAAAACACCTTTTAAGTTGAAGCTCCTGATCATATCAATTAGTCACATGGGGAAGGAGCTCGGGATCGGTGCTTATTCATGCGGGGATGAGTTCGCATTTGGACCTATGGATTCGTTGAAGGTTACAACATGGAACTAAGGAGCCATTTTTGGCTCGAGAAGACTGAAGAATGATCCTTGACTGGGAGGTTAGCGGACCATGCCAAGGTAGAGGTAGGGGGTCTGCATCAATATGGAAGAAGGTCTTGTATGGATTCAAGAAATTTGGTACAGAGCCTCCAATGCACAACAAAAGCATGGTGAAAAATTTCTATAACAATTATATTGTATCATAATGGTTACTCAGAACTCCAGAATAATGGATTGCCAATCCATGACAAGCTCTCATGATGATAGAAGAATTGCCACTTGAATATATTCCAATTTGATCTTTTCCATGATGTTATGAGCTAGCTGAAAACAAAAGAGCTGAATCCAACTATGATATACTATAATGATCAAAGCTATACGAAGCCTTCAGAGAAAACTAGTGTTCCAGAAAAATTGAAGTACATTGAGATCAAACATTACATTCTTCATGATGAGGTCTAGAAAGGAGAAATGGTTCTCCAATATATCTCCAGAGATGACTAGATAAGAAGATATTTTAGTAAAGCCTTTGTCCAAGATGAAAGAGTTTGTGTACTCCAAAAAAACGTTGGAGCTCGTGGAGATGACTTCCTTATTGAAAAAGGAAGAAATGACTTCTAGGTTGGGAGGGAGAATTGATGTGTTATTGATTTATGGACAATCATTTTTCAGTTCGAAAAATGGTCCAGGATGCAGTTACTTTCTAGTTCGGAAAGTGGTTTGAGATTTCTGACAGACAATAATTTTCCAATTTGGAAAATGGTCCATATCGAATGGTCATTTTCATAATGAAAATGGTTTGATGGATTGTTGATGTACCATAGACAATAATTCCCCTTGTGGCCGGTGTGGGGAAATGGTCTAGGATAGTATTTATTCTTGACAGTCACTCTCAGTGGTGGTCAAGAAGACTGGTCTGCCTCGCCGAAGACTCATTCTTTCTAAGATCACAGTTGTAAGCAGTTTCGAAGAATGGTTTGTTTTGGAGGTTGGTGCAGGATAGTCATGTCCTTAGGAAATGGTTCAGATAGTCATTCCCTAGGGCAGATTCATTCTCTCTATGTTTCACTTTGTTTAGTGTTGGAGGAATGGCCCATATAGGTGAGTGGTCTAGGTTCAATAATCAAGGACAGGCATTCCCTAGGGCAGACTCATTCTCTCCAGGTTTCACTTTGTTTAGTGCTGGAGGAATGGCCAAGATAGGTGAATGGTCCAGGCTAAAAAATCAGGACAGTTGTTCTTCCTTGCTTGATAAGAATAGTCCAGATAGTCGATCGTTGATGTTTTACTCTATGAGGGAAGATGCTCTTCCATATCTCACAGATGTGAGTGGAAGAATGGCCTAGATGACTCAATTATATCATGATATTGTTTCTATGCAGGTTGATATCAAATGATTTGATTTCCATGGAGATTGTATGTCTCTGGATAGTAGATATGTGCTACTGTGGTGGATGTGTTCCACTAATTGTAACTATATGTGATTGATCAAGTAGTTGTGTGCTACTTGGTGTGCTAGTGTACCACTGGATTGTAGTTGTGTACTACTATGGATAGACACAATTGTGTTTTATTGAATGACATTGTTCTGATTTCCTTGTAAACTATCAGAAGTATTGAAAATGATTATCAATCAGATCGATGATCATAGTACTGATGGACAAAGATTCTCCAGATGAAAAATTCTCCAGCACATCTATTCTTCTAGGACATATACCCAGATTAGAAGAATGGATTTTGTATCACTCCTTGGAGTGAGTGAATTATTCAACATCATGTTTGATTACTCAGATGAAGTATGGTTTTGGGAGATGATGCAGTTGATATTGTCAGATGACACTGATAGTGACGATGGTGTTGATGATTTTATCATGAGATAGTCTATGTGGCTATAATGATGCTACCGATTCAATGGTATGTTTGTGCTCAATACCATTTCCTTCAAATAACTCCCTAGCTAGGAGAGAGTGTTGAAATTATCGTAGTTGTGGGAGGCATTTAACTCCATGTGTAAACCTGATGAGAAAAGAATATTCTGGGAAGCAAGAAGAAACCCTAAATAATTGGGTAAGAACCCTAGAAGACAAGTCAGCTCAAGAGAATGAATTTTATTAGGCTATTAGCCTCCAAGAGAAGAAGTTGGCTAAAGGAAATGTTATATAATAAGTAATTAGCACCCAGAATGAGAATTCATCCTAGGCAGTCTGGAAAAAACAATATAAATATAGGATTCTAGTCTTCATTTTGGCATGCATTCTCAGAACTACAGAAGTACACTTGTGAGCACTACAATTATCCAGTTTGTGCAGAAGTCCTGGGAGCAGCTGCTGCCAACAATTATACAATATGCATTTCTCATTTTTTCTGGGTTGGACTCCCTAATCAGCTTTTGTTATTATTTCTTGATGCTCTATCCTTGGAGAGAGGTGCACCATCTTTTTTTGGCTATTAATCCTAGGTTTTTCTTCAAGAATTATTCTCTTTCAAGGTTAAGGTGCTCAGGGTGGCTTCGGCCTATGGTTGGGTGACAATACTGTTATATTCTCTATGGTTAAATGAGCACATCCATTACTTTATAACACTCCAAACCTATCTCTCTCACTCTCTCTCTTTCTCTCTTTCTCTCTCTCTCCCCTGCATCTACTCTTCTCTCCCTTCCTCTCCATTTCTCTCTCTCCCTCCCAAACTCTCTCTCTCTCAAGCTCACTCTCCCTCCCTCTGTATATATTATCCTCTCACTCCTCTCTCTCTATGTCTCACTTTCTCACTTTCTCCCACACTTTATGTCTCCCCCTCCCTCTCTCTCTCCCCCATCTACCCCTTGTTCCCTTTCCCCCTCTTTCCCTTTGTTTCTCCCCACCTATTCCCCCATATCTCTCTTCATTTACCTCTCTCCATCCCTTCCTCTATTTCTCTTTCCCCCCTTCCCTACCTCACCCCCCAGTTCCACACTC
>ML820370.1:39297-84400 GCA_009831015.1 Picea engelmannii
CAATACATGCCCACATGTCAACAAAGCTAGAATAGTGTTTGATTTTCTGCTTTCTTAGATCAAAAAACTAGGAGAGTTTAAAAGTTTGTAATGGGCCCACACATGCCCGCATGTTCAATCTAGTCTAGTTTCATGCTTTTCTATATTAACTCACACATAGGGAGATAAAGGATAGTAACGGACCACAATGTCCACGTGCTAGTTTCCTAGGGCTTTTAAAATTCCGCAAGGTTGTACCAATGACATCTAGCTTATTTAGGTAATCAAAATCTTGTAAAGGACCAAGCGATGTCCACATGTTGCAAGGTGACATCTAAATAAACAAAATTTGGTACACTTTCACTCACACACAAAAGCTACTTTTGCACTCACATAGCCTCATCTCGAAACCTGGTGGTCTAAGTAGGTTTCCTCCAAAGGGATTCTGAAAATACCCCATATTTTCTTGATTGGACTATCCACTCCCACTTGTAATCAAACGAGATTGGTTTTTACCCCTAGCCTCACAAAACAACTTCATTTAAAATCTTTCTAAACAACTCACTAAGTTGTCCTCCACAGGAGGTACCAAAAGAAGATTTTAGTCTAGGTAGGATTTCGGGGGTAGGTATCCAAATAACCCCCCATTATCTGGTTCTCACAATTTCAAACATAGAAGTTGACAAGTAGGGAGCTTTTAAATCCTCCAAGTCCAGCGTTCCAATCACCATAAGGC
The DNA here is from genome assembly GCA_009831015.1 of Picea engelmannii. Classification (NCBI taxonomy): domain Eukaryota; kingdom Viridiplantae; phylum Streptophyta; class Pinopsida; order Pinales; family Pinaceae; genus Picea; species Picea engelmannii. Next base: position 40,013 of record ML820370.1, read on the forward strand.
AGGGAGATACTCGTGAAGGGTCGAAGGCTGAGGTCTGGTTGTTCTGTGCATATCCCCTTGAGGCACCCACCTCTTGGACGGGATCCAGCCCGTGACCCATTTCTTAGGCCGAAAATCTAAATGTCGCGCTTGGACCGAGGTACCTAGTGACCAATTTTAGGATATCTACACAGGTGGCGATTGTGGGCTGCAGTCGCACCTTGATTGGATTTTGTGTGGCTATTGGGAGGTATCGCCAGCTCTTTTGGGATATTGCACCCTCTACCCCTCATTATAACTAGTTATTTCATTCTTCACTAGTGTCTCTTCCGGTGACTTCAGACCCCACTGTTGAGAGCTATTGGAAGATCCGGTTCTATTTGAGAGGAAGGACATTACGTCTTCTAGGACACGAGCATTTTCTTTCTTGATTCCCCCACGCGGACAAAAAACCCTCTTACTCACATATATGCTTCTTTTTCATTTATGTATGATTCACATCTGATTACAGTTTGACTTTGATAGATATATTGTGAAGATCATCACAACAGAAAGACTCTTGGTTCTATATTTTATCTCACCACTTGTTGCACACATTTCACACCATTAGTCTGACATCATAGGGGAACCACAGAACCCCCGTCGTTCAAGATGCTTGCTCAATCTTCCTCCTATATTAGGAGGATTATCTGGTCATACCCGCTCATTAGTACCTCCTTCACACACTCCTGTGAGTGCTACCATTTTAGGATCATCTTTGCTTGGTTCTACCTTAGTCGGGTCCAATTCCCAAGGACATACAGTCACTCACTCTCCTTTGCACGGAAGCGGGGGACCCACTTCCTCTCAAGGAGGTAGCACAAACCCACCTAGTCCCCATCAAGGGTCAGGTTCACAGCACACCATGGTTGGATCTAACATTCCTACCCCACTATAGATGCCATACTTGGCCTCTCTCAACATTCTGGATCTCACCAAGCTCACAAATGATCCTATATTGCCCGACGCTACATGTCCTGCAATGCCGACCAAACTTCCTTCAGACATACCAAAGTTTGAAGGAAAGGCAGGGGATGACCCCGCCAATCACGTCATGACCTTTCATCTATGGTTTTCTTCCAATAGCATCATGGAAGATTCCGTCAGATTGTAATTATTTCAGCGCACACTTACTGGCCCTTCAGCCAAATGGTATGTTGAAGAAAAATCGGGGTCCCACTCGACCTTTGAGTCCTTGGCCAAATCCTTCTTAACTTTCTTCCAATTACCCATCCGACATGACAATGGTCTAGAACTACTGTCCAATTTCAAACAGCCCTCAGCCACCCACATTGCCGACCACATTCATGAGTGGCGTAGGCGACGTAGTTTGTGTAAAGCAGAAACTACCGAACAACAATGTCTTGATTGGTTTCTTGGATCACTTGTCGCTCTCCTCGGGAAAGATGTCGCTTCTACCTTCCCACAATATGAAGAGGAAGCCATTAGCAAAGCTCAACAATACGATCTCATTTACGCACAGTCAGGATACTTGTACACAATACTTCCTGATCTTCCAAAACCTATGCCATTTGGCCAGGACAAACCGGGGATGTCTCACTCAGCAGACGGACTAATCGGTGCTACCATGCATCATAGTCCACAACCCCAACCACCACCGATGTATGGGACCCCTCAATACCCACCATCATATGGGGGCACTTCTTATTACCGCCCACCCCCTTACCAATAGCCATATCCTGTTGCTACACCTCCACCCATTAGTGGACCGCCACCGACACCTCCCATACATCCACCTCTTCCAAATACAAGTGGTCCCCCCTCCACATCACCCTATAGTACTAGTGAAAACGCCACGCCTTCCTATGTACCTTATGGAGCCGCACCACCACAGAATCCATACTTTCCATTTCCAGGTCCTCCACAACCCATGGCTCCCCCACATCCTCATGCAGGGGTAAACTTTGTTCAACCCTCTACTGCTCAACAATACCAAAATTTTGAGCAGTTGAACACAGCCAACCCAACTAACCCTTCGAACAACAACATGAGGAAAGGACGGAACAGGAATAACAACATCAATCCTAGTCAAGGCGGGAATCAACCCCCACAGCATCCACCCACTGGGGGCAACCCAATCCAAGGGAACCAAAACCCCCAGGGGGGCAATAACAACAAATGCCAAGGGAGGAACACTGTTAAAACCATCCACCCTTGTGCTCTTTGTGGCGTATATGGTCATTACACTCACCATTGCCCACATATCGCTGATTTCAAGAGGTTGAAAGACTCTGGGAGTATTCCCCCTTCTCCTACGCAACCTTCCCCTCAGCAGGCACAACAACAATATGCGTAACAACCCCCTCCCGCCGTGCTGCAAAATCCTATCCCACATCAAGGTGTCATAAACACCCAGCAGGATATGCAGCATCCCCCACCTCAGGTGGGCCAATACCATAATCCCAACAATACGGTGGACCGAACAATTCTCCTCACCAGTGAGGAAGAAATCCTTCTGCAAACACGCAATCGTCAGTATCCTGCAACAGCTGAGTCTACTCCTACATCTTCAGAAACAAACCCAACACCAATGAGACCTCCGTTGGTGATCCCTCGCCCTTCTGCCGAACCACCATTATGCATCCCTCGCATCCCTTTGCGCAGGAATGTTCACAACCCACAGGCTAGGGCCGCTCACAACTACAGCTTGGTAGATGACTTAGCACAATCCCCGACTGCCATGTCAGTTTTGGAAGTCCTCCAAACTTGTCCTACTCAGTGGAAATCACTACTTTCTGCCATGGGCGTCGTCGACCCTGCCGATACTCGACTCATCACATTTGACCTTGATAGCTGTGAACCGCGCCTTCCCGCCGTAGTGGCTATTCAAATACCAGTCAAGATACGGAACATCATCGTCCATCGGTGCATCATCGATGAAGGGGCATCCACATGCATCATGTCCAAAACAGTATGCCAGAAGCTTGGTTCCCTAGAACTATTACCCTCCGCCATCACATTGCGAGCCTATGACGGACGACCATCATCTCCCGAAGGGCTCTTCCAAAATGTCCCCGTAGGACTCGAGGGAAAAACCATTCTTATTGACATTGAAGTTATCGACGCTCAACTCGATTACAATATCTTGTTTGGCCGTACCTACATGTATGCTATGAAGGCAATAGCATCATCCGTCTTTCGGACAATTATGTTCCCCCACAACGGGAAGATAGTGACCGTCGATCAAGTCACACATTACGAACCTAACCCATCGGCCAATCTCGATAACATCCTTCCTCTCATCCATTCAAACAAAGATGTATATCCACTCATTGATATGGGTCCTGGTATTTTCAAAGATCCATCCTTGTTAGGGACGTACCATGGAGCACCACCACTCCTTCCCCCTAGACAAGTATGCGTCGTTTCCTCTAAAGAAACCCAACAGGAGGATGCGCATCTTCCTCAGGAGGCTTCAGTCATTCCTGACATCTCAATAGTCGTAGCACCATTCCCACAGGAGCCTCCTGCGCCCTCGTCGACCCCCCCGGTCCACGAATCAACACCCACCCAGGGACCTAATCCCGTTTGGGAAACAGTTCCCCGACCCCTCACTCAAATTCCCTTCTTTTACCCTCCACCCGGTATCGAAGCTTTCCAGATAGCCGCAACGCTCACACTACCCAATATGGTGTTAGCAATCCTAGTGTGGTACTTACATCCACCTGAGATGGTCCCTCGCCCACAGGCTGGACTCCCCATAACGATTCATGTGCTTACTCCCAATGACCCCACTACTCCCATACTCCCTACTCCCCCTGCTACAGCCGGGGGAAGGAAAGCGAAGAAGGAGCCCACAACCCCACTTCCTCCGCACATCCCACCACCTTGCGCATTGTGTGACAAAGAGGGTCACCAAACCAACAACTGCCCATCACTATCGGAGTTATGGAATTTGATTCCCCCCAATCCAACCCCCACGCCACTTACTACTACTACTACCACTCAACCTTCCAGTAGTAAAGGGTTGAAGACCAAATTCGCGTGTGCCATCTGTTCTGAGTACGGCCATTACACCCATCATTGTCCAGCACTGCCTCGTTTTCGACAGGCATTAGCTATCGTCAGCCGTGACTTTCAGAACAACCCACGCCCTACCACGTCTTCCACAACACCGCTGACTGACATTCGCTATGTCACTGCTTCAGTCAATGAACGCATGAGATTCCCTTGCTCTCTTTGCGATTCATTGGCTCATTTTACATACCAATGTCCGAGGATCATCGAATATCAGCGACGTCAGTTAGCCCTGCTTCAACAACCCGCAGAAGAAATCATCGATATATCTTCACCATTTGAAGAGTTCCATATCATCTCTCCTGAGCCGGAGGCACTCCCTACGCCCCCATGGTTTTTGGATGACATATCTGAGGATTCACCCCGTAACCCACCCAACTCTCCTGCTCATTCCCCTACGGAGGCTCGTCATCCCACCACTACGGGTACCCCTCAGTACCTCAACATATGGTTTATGTCGAGTGAACCCTCACCCTCTCCTAGCATTTCATCCTCTGTTTCTACAGCAGGGGGCAACCACACTGTTACTGAGATCACTCCTCACGACCCATTATATTCTCGTCGTTTCCAATGCGACGAAGAAATACTGGAAGAGCTACAACACCCATACTCTCCCTGGGACGCACTCCATCATCATGCACTCTTCCTTCCGCAGGAAGCCCTCATGCCCCCTAGCCACAATCCCATTTATGCGGTCGAAACCAAAGACTTTATCCCATCAGGGACTATCGATTGGTTCAAAAATCCCATTCCTGCACCTGACGCTTTTGAAGAAGGAAATATGGCTAACATTTCCCCCACCATCAAAATCAACATTTCTATTAAACCAGGCATCATCGAAGAAATCATCATTGGAGCTGATTGCACTCCTCAGGAAATCACTGCCTACACAGCCCTCTTCTAGGAATTTAGGGATATCTTCGCCTGGTCATACACGGAGATGCCTGGCCTCAACCCCTCTATTGTCGAGCATCGCATCGACACCTGTCCCGACATCACACCAATTCGCCAGAAACAACAACCGCTCCACCCACCCAAGGCCGCGGCTATCAAATCCAAAATTGACAAATTGCGTACGGTCGGATTCATTTACCCCATCGCTTATACGTCATGGGTTTCCAACCCTGTACCCGTCGACAAAAAACAGGGATCTATCCGCGTTTGCACCGATTTTCGCGATCTCAACAATGCATGTCCCAAAGACAACTTCTCAACGCCTTTCATCGATCAAATTATCGATGATTTCACCAGCCATGAGGCTCTCTCCTTCATGGACAGATTCTCTGGCTATAACCAAATTCAAATTCACCCAGCCGATCAGTACAAAACTACATTCATTACCCCTTGGGGTACGTTCGCATATCGTGTCATGCCCTTCGTCCTCAAAAACACCGACGCAACTTTCCAGTGGGCCATGACATACATCTGTCATGATCTGGCTGCAATCATCCTCGCCTACTTGGACGACCTCACTGCTCGATCTAAGAAGCGCACCCAACATCTTGATGATTTACGAATCATCTTTCAACGGTGTCGTCAATACAACATCCGCTTGAACCCTCTCAAGTGTGTGTTTTGCGTCACCGCAGGGCACGTCATCGGTTTTATCGTTTCACAAAGCGGTATCACCGTAGACCCCCTCAAAGTCCAAGCCATCACTGAAATTCCACCTCCTCGGAACTTGCGACAGCTACAGAGTCTCCAGGGCAAAGCCAACTTTCTGAGACGCTTTGTTCCTGATTATGCTATATGCGCACATGGCTTCCTTCGCTTACTACGTCACGACATCCCTTTTCAGTGGGACGATTATGCCCAACAGTCGTTTGACGATCTGAAGACAGTACTTTCAAATGCACCTTTGATTAGTGCACCTGATTACAATCGTGACTACATTCTCTACGTATCAGCATCAGTTGTATCAATAGTTGGCGTCCTTGTCTAGCTCGGAGATGAAAATAGCGAACACGTCATTTACTACGTCAGTAAGAACCTCTCAGGACCACCCCTGAAGTACAAACATGAAGAGAAACTGGCTCTGGCAGTTGTCCTCACAGTCCAGAAACTGCGTCATTACATTCTGCTTCGCACCACCAAGGTCGTCGCAGATTCCAACCCTATGCAATATTTGCTCAGCCGTCGACAAATCAACGACAAGTTCTCTCGATGGATCGTTATCCTTCAGGAGTACGACCTTGCGTTCTCAACACCAAAGAGTAAGAAGGCCCTTGTTCTCGCCAAACTTGTCACGACTCTCCCCTCTAACACACCCAGTGCCCCCATCAATACTAACTTTCTTGACGAACATCTCTTCTACATCGCTTCTGATGATCCTTGGTATGGCGACCTCCTCGTCTACCTACGAACTCAAAAGTTTGGTAACCACCTATCACGAGATGATCGACGGCGCATTCGCCATCAGGCCCCCCGCTATCTCCTCATCGGAGACATACTATATCGGTGGGGCGTCGACACCATTCTGCGTCGTTGCCTGACTATTGACGAGGCCGACAGAGTCTTAAACGACTGTCACAGCGGCGCTTGTGTGGGCCATCTTTCGGGCATCGCCATGGCTCAAAAGATTATCCGGGACGGTTACTTTTGGCCTACCCTGTTTCATGACTGCATTCATGCCGTGAGACGGTGTGAGCAATGTCAGCTCTATGCCAACAAAGCCCGCGCTCCCCCCTCTCTTCTTCACCCTGTCATTACTACAGGCCCCTTTTGTAAATGGGGCATTGACTTTATGACTTGTAATCCCCCCTCCAGCAATGGTCATAAATACATTGGTGTTGCTATCGATTACTTCACCAAATGGGCCGAAGCTATGCCCACCTTCAACAACATCGCTGACACAACAGCGCATTTTTTATTCAACCACGTCATATCCTGGTTCGGAGTACCACTCCAATTAGTTTCTGATCATGGGAAACATTTTGAGAATGAGATCTTCATTGAGCTCTCATCTCGGTTAGGCTTCTCTCATGAGTTTGCCTCACCATACTATCCTCAATCAAACGGACAGGTCAAGGCAGTCAACAAAGTCCTCAAGACCATGTTACAGTGCACAGTTAATAAACATAAAACCAATTGGCATCATATGTTATTTTCCGCGCTATGGGCTTATCGAACGACAGTGAAGACCGCCACAGGTTTCACACCATTTCATCTAGTCCATGGAATCAAGGCAACTCTTCCCATCGAGTGTGAAATTCCCACCCTTCGCACCGCCATTGAGATTTTACCTGACACTGCCCCAATGGAGCAGTGCTTGCTGAACTTGGAGTCTCTGGATGAAGATCGCTGATCCTCATTACAGAACAACGAGGCAGCTAAAAAATGATCCAAGGCCAGCTTTGATCACCATGTCAACCTTCGATCGTTTCGCGAAGGCGACCTTGTCCTTGCTTATGATATCGCTCACGATACATTTGGCCACGGCAAATTCGAATCCCTTTGGCTTGGCCCTTACATCATCCAACATTTCCTCACCAAAGGCGCATACATCCTGGCCTCCCCCGAAGGCCTCACGCTCAAGGAACCCATCAATGGGTTATACCTCAAGAAATTTTATGCTTAAACGTAGTCAAGCTACTTTAGGTTATTTTTTCTTTTTCTAGCGTTTTTAATCTTTTCCCTCATCTAACACTACCCTTCGTGTTGTTGACAGATGCCACCTCCACAAGCTTACCACATTGGTTACGCCGACGGCGCCACCCGTTGGACACAACATCTCGCTTCGGCTGCTCGGGCTCTCTACACCCCTTCACATGAAATGCTACATTCAAACGGCATATGTTTAGGATCAACAACCAATAACCAAGCCGAATACACTCTTGTCATCAGCCTCTTGACTGATGCCCAACATCATCACATTCGTCACCTTAGCGTTCTCCTCGACTCTCAACTGGTCGTTCTCCAACTCAACAATATGTACCGTGTACGCGACCCATGCCTTTTTCGCAAATACCTGCAGGTTAGGTTATTATCTTGACATTTTGATTCCATTACACTTACACATATTCCCAGAGAATTGAATCAAACAACAGATGAAATAGCTAACATGGTGCTAGATTGGCATATCTCACATCAAAATACACATACATAAAATATCTCATATATCCTGTCACAGCATATAGATAGCATCAAAAAACACAAACCAACACATGTACAACACATTTGGATCCAAAAATCATGTATACTCATATATATATATATATGTGGGTCCCTCAGGCCACCCGAATGTTTACATACATAAAAGTACATTGGCCCACAGGCTCGTGCCACATCATAGTACAAAAAATCGGCTCACCAGCCTATCAAAAAGGTATACACAATACATCATACAAATCAAGGGGCCTCTAGTGCACCCCCAGCTGCCCCTCCCTCAGGAGGAGGTGGTGGCCCACCCTCACCTGCCCCAGGCAGTGGTGGGGGAACATCCGCAGGACCACCCTGCCCAGGTGGCAGAAGTCCACTCGTCATCGCAGCTAGCACAGCTGCTCGCCGCATGATCGACCGCCATGGTGGCGGTAACCCGATACACTGCTCCAGGAACTCCTCATCCTAGATGCGGATCCACATGCCCTCAGGCACGTCCTGAAACACCGTCTCAAATCGACGGACTAGATCATCATCACCTACTCTGGATGCCGCCGGAGGAGCATGAGATGGCCCCGCACCAGGGTCATCAAAGCGGCACCTCTGCGCTGGTCTCTCGGGCCCGGCTGGTCCTCCAGCAGCCTCATCCCACGGACGCCTCCCTGCACATGGCGGTCTCTCCTACTCTCGCTGCGCTGGCGCTCTGAACACCTCCACCTCACGCCCGCGAGGTGCCAAATCTGCACATGCACCAAACAAGCAACAACAGATGGTATCAGTGTCTAGACATCAAACATATACACTGGTATATCAAAATCACAAAAACAATCACAACATACAAATACACAACATACCTCTGTGGTCAAAAACCTCCCCAGGAGGCAGTACCATATCTGGGTCCCCCCGAAATTCCACCCCAGCATAGGGGAACTGGAGTATAAACTGCGGCATCTGCTGCCATATCTGAGCTGCCTCCTCAGTGAAGTAATGTCCACCTTCGCCACCGCCGTGGTGAACCAAAATCTGGGACCACGGCCTCATGCGCATCTCTCGTACCCCTAGTACCTCCAGCACCACCCTCAGACGCAACATCGACACCCTCTCCAAGAAGAAGGCCACCAGAATGGAGCCAAAAGCAAACTCCCTCCTGCCTGTGGACCGACAACAGTCCAGCTGTGCAATCATGTGCGCATGTAGCATCAGACCCCAGGCGAACCACTCATGGCCCACCACCACCCTCTCCATCAGCATCAGCTCGCCACCACTAATCCGATGGGGCGCTCGGGTCCCGTACACCCGCACTATCATCACTGCTACGCAACGATGCAGCAAAACGTCTATCGCACTGATGTGCACTGATGACCCAGTCATATAGTGCCCGCCTGAGCAGTATCGCTCGGCGACCTCCTACAGAGGAGTATCTCTTGGTAGCACAGGATCCGCTGGCAACGGTGTTCCCCGGAAGGGGAGCCCAGTCAAGAAATAGACATCCTCCACCACAGTGAAGGTAATCTGCTCTCCTCGCACGAGGAAGTAGTTTTGCGCGGGGCTCCACATCTCAATCAGAAACTGGAGCAAATACTCCTGGTCCCGTATCAGAGGGCACTCAAAAAACTTCAGCAACCCACTGGCTGCTAAAGACGCCCAAACTGTCGGCCTCGCCTCGGCCACCTCCTCCCGCAGCAGCTCCCAGTCCCGCTCGCGCCATCGCACATCCATACTCACTGATCGCCGCTTACACACAACCCAGAGTCCTATATTAGATTCGACAATTATCCAAAACATCAAAAAGAGCTAATTTTTCACCCTGAAACCTTGCCTCAAAGGTGCGGTTTTACCACCCACAGGCGCGCGCACATGCGCACCTGTTCACTATACAGGCGCGCATGAGCGCGCACCTGTTTTTCCCACAGGCGCGCTCATGGGCGCGCCTGTTCACACTATAGGAGCGCTCTCAGGCGCACCTGTTCACACTATAGGCACGCTCTCAGGCGCGCCTGTCATACCCACAGGCGCGCTCGTAAGCGCGCCTGTTCGTTTTACAGGCGTGCACTCATGCACGCCTATCCCACTCACAGGCGCACCCCTGAAGCGCGCCTTAATTTCCTACCCACGTGCACACATGCGCACTTCCTCAAGGTACAGGCACACACTCATGCGTGCCTTCTACAGAGTCGCCCGCGCATGTGGGCCCACCCTCTACCCAAAAACCTCCTAAAACCCCCGTACGACCCCCCATACCTACCCTGCCCAAAAATTGACAACCTTTAACTATGCAGGATGTTCAGACCACTAACCTGAAACTCGCACGCCGGGAAACGGATGCCTCGTGCTCTCGGAAACACTCAATATCCTCTGGCTCTGCTCTGGAACTCACTGTAGCAGCAGGTACAAATGAGGTGGCAATGTGGGCCCTACAGCTATATATAGGTTTTTTGCCAAACTTCCACTCACCATTCCAGGAGCCCACAGCGTCCATTTTTCGAACCGTCTTCAGCCACGGGATCAACATCCCGCCACCTACATCATGGCTATCCGTGGGCCATTTTTCATCCTGAGTCCCCGGGGCGCCTTTTTCTCACATCATGGCCAGGTACGCACGCGCATTGTCACATTTCTCTAATACATATGCATATTTGTTGTTCTCTTCAGATATTGTTTACTTTGGGTATTTGGTTGTCCTGTGTGCAGGTACTTGGTCATCATCTCGTCACACCCGTCCTTCAGGTATATACTCAGCACTGGCATGTAGTCTCTCCTGTTGTACTGCATTTACATTTCCAGTCACACCCTCTGATATTGGCCTTTAGGATCCTTATTCCCGGCTCTGCAGTACTCACACCTCCATTTACATCTTCAGTACTGTAATCCGGTAGCACTCTCACCCACATGAGTTGTCCCATTCATAAGCACCTTTTGGCACTTTTGACACTCATGCTTTTCTTCATTACCCTTTAGGGATGGGAGTCCCGGTAGTCTTTCATCAAGTCGCGAATTAACCCCATACTTCTTCTCCTCATTTTTGCTAGCTTCCCATACGGACTCCCAACACATCGCCTTATGGTCATGTTCTTTTCTTTACCTGCACCTCCGCAGGATCATGAACCCACCATTTCATCCACCCTCAGTTTGCCCATCTGCGAACCTATCTTCATTACATCTACCTCATACAGAAACTCACCAATGGGGCCCCCACCCTTCATCATTTTTCCCATAAATTTTTGCCCTCCCTGGGGCACTCACTTCACACTGGGGCACCCGTTTCTGTATTTTGCACATCTTTCCCACATTTATTCATTATTTGTTGTATAGACGCCTCGGTTTTCCATCCTTTACTCTTTGTCGTCACCATTCGTGACCTACTTTCCTTTTGGCCACACGCAACCCCTGTCACCCTTGGTTGGAGCACTACTTCTCATTTTTTCCCCCGCCGACATCATCTATATCTTCAGAGTACTACCCAGGTCACTTACCTTCATCCTCTGAATTTGTTCACCTTGTCCCGCCTATGGCACAACTTATCCCTGATCTTGTCGTCCCCTTGACACTTGATCTTGTCAACACGGTTGCGTCCACGCCTTCTATCATACACCCTCCAAGGGCCGTCTGGAGTCCTCCCACCTTTTTGACTCCGTCCATGTACCTCTGCCACTTCCTCACCACAGTAGATTTTGTGAAGCCCCTTGCTTCTGAGAGTCGCGTCCTCCTTTTGTCGACATCAGCACACTTTTCCAAAAGGACGACAGTATCTTGATCCTCATATCCCATTCAATGAGTTATCTCGGATGGCACAGGAGGAAACACCATTGCTCCCTGATGTCGTTGACCCCCATAACATTCGACGCCAACAATTTCTCATGTTGCGGTGGGTCTTACTTTGCGACTATTGCAGTTTTTCTTATCAGTTGCCGAAGACCTCTGAACTTGGTCGGGCCACCAATTCCCCTATCACCGTCGTTGTTTACTTCCGCGACCATTACCGCTGGTTCAGAGTATGTTCCGTTGCAGAATTGTCTTCTGCCTTTCTCATTCCACCCCCGAGGGTGCTGCAGTTGTCTACATCAACATTTCAGAGTTACATTACACGAGCATGGGACATACCTGCCTCGTTTGTACACACTTGTATATTGATACACACATTGTGGAAAGTCGGGATCTTCATATTCCTCTCTTCTCCAAAGGATCGCTCGACGATGTCTCATTCTTGCTCTCCCTTACACCACCATCCTCAGCAAAAGAAACATTGATGGATTTCGGCTATACGTTTTTCTCCTAACCTCATCCATCAGGGGGCATCTGTTATCACTGAAATTTCGTCTGCATGTGGCGACAAGAACTCCACATCATCAAAACAGGACTGGAGTCATTCATGGCACAATATTAATGCCACAACACTGCAAAAAGAGGTCAAAACTATACAAAATGGCCAAAAAATTGAAGGGTGCTTTTACATCATCTGAGTGCGCGCTCGTATGCGCGTAATAGAATCGTACAAAGCGCGCATATGAGCGAAAGGCGCGGCTGTTGGGATAAAAACCCATGCTCCTACTAAACGACGCATTTATTGAAATTGGTCGGCCTCCCAACCACTAGTGGATCAGCTCCCAAGTCGATTTGACACCAAATCCGAGCTCAATCCTCATGGTGGGCTGGTCAAAGACCTAATTGTTCCCTAAAGAGCCCCTTTTCACATTCAAAAGAAGCCACATAATAACCCAATGCTTGGCTATAAAAATCCATGAATGACCACCATTTTCTCAAGGAATTCTTCATACTGTTATGCTGCTGAGATTGCTAGAGACTCATTCTTTGGCAACACACATTGTAGGCTGCATTTCATAAGCTATTCACCCCTCACTTGAGTGAATAAGCTTGGAGTTCTTTCACCCACATTTCCATCTTTTCTTTGTAAGGAGAGCAATCAGTTGAGGGCCTCAAGAGCCTTCCATTGGAGAGGGAAGGGACCCAAGTCCTCTTTCTCCATTGTGTGTCTTTGGATTTCATCAATCAGATCAACTAATACATTGGTGATATTGGTCCATTCACATTTGTTTTTCATTTTCTCATATGATTTTAGTTTTAATTAGTTTTAGTTTGATTTCGGTTTATAACTTAGTTGTTTCTCTTTCTAACCTTTTACCTCACAGTTGTCATGCCTAGCAGAGCCCAACTGGGCATGTAAGCACTCATAATTTGCTCACATGGTGACGAATTGGGTGCGAACACTACTCTCTCAATCCCACTCCATCCCTTTCTAGACTTCTCTCTCTCTATATCTCTCTCCTCCCCCCCCTCTCTCTCTCTTCCACTCTTCCTCCCCTCTCTATACCTCCCTTTCTCTCATCCCCTCTCTCTCCCACCTTTCTCCCCCCCCCCGCCCCTCTCTATGTGTGTGTGTGTTATAACAAGTTTTTCCTCACCCTATGAAACTCACTCAGAAGGCATTTCCATTTCCCTATGGAGAATTAGAGTACCCATTTGCACTTCCTAGAGCCAAAAAATCATATTTTTCCACATATACATGCCCTACCAATTAGAAAACATGTGTATACATAGGTTGCAACACTACAACCCGTGTATATCGAGTTTGCTACTCAAAATTAAAGATTGTGTCGGGTTTCCATGTCATGTCACGAGATCCATGATACTTGACCTTCCATATACTGGAAACGTTCTGACTCGGCCCTTCAGTTCCATTTGAAGGCTATAAATTAGGCCATTTCCAAACTATGGAAGAGATAAAGAATCCAACTTTTGAGAGCAAAGATACTCTGGAGAAATTTTCACTTCACATTGAGTCTGCATCCCTTTGTCCTTTAAAGTATGAACACATTGTTCAACCCCCAAGCTCTTCCCTCTCTGATGGAGAACCTAATTGTTTCTCTTATATGAGATTGCCTTTGGTGGAGGATTGAAGTGGTGGAGGCCCAGCTAGAAGGGAATTATTTTCTCAATTCTGAGACATGTCGACACATAATTTTGTCAATTATACACTTATGTTGATCATATTTTAATAGAAATACTCTTTTCTCTTCCAATTGATATCCTGAAAATATTTGAATTATTATTCCATGGGCATATTTGTTATGAATTTTAATGGATTATTCTATTGTATGTGATAACATTATATATTTTCACCATATGCTTGTGTATTTTTTATAAATCTTTGAGTTGAGTGCTCAACAATGGTCTTCATCGAACGATCAGATGAGGTAGGCTCTTTATATTGTCTTGTTACCATTTTTATTTGTATAGCATATTAGCACTCTGTAAATCTATTTGGCTGATAAACAAACAATGAAGGTAAATTTTTCAACCAACCTTTTTTCCCGAAAATAGCCTTTTGGATCGGGAGAGGGCTCTCTTAGAAATGGCATGGTCTTCGCACAGGATATGAATTTGAAAACAATGGCTAGATTTGACACCTATGGTAAAATGGTTTCTGGTTATATTGGCGTAGAAAAGTAAAACTTGGGGTATGGGGTCGATCTGAGGAAGAGACAGAACAAATGATCCAGTGACTGGATTCAAGAGGAGAAGGATAGGCGAGCAACAACCTTCAGTGTAAATCGTAAAGTGTGGCGGGAGAAAAAACATAGGAAGTAACTCAAGAGAGTCGTTGTGGATGAATTCAAAGTTATCTTGAGAGGAAAAGGTTTTGTATAAGTGGTGTGAACAAGGGGTGTTGTAAAGTGAATCCATAGGTTCAAAACTTCATTCTGAAATAGACAGTATAAGATATGAAATAAAAGGTAACAGGAAACATATACGCAAAGAAAGGGACACAATACATTCGACTATCACAACTAGAATCTTTTCATCAAATAATAGGACCTTTGCATTAAATTTCAGTCAAAAACTCAGATTACATACAATAGAAGTTGTTTACTCAATTTGGAAACCAACCTGGCTTACATCGAAAAGATTAAATATATAAACGATGGCATCGCTTGGGCTTCCTTGCTTTCTAACTATTAACCATAAAATAAAAAAAATATGCCACATGCGCCAGGGACTCTTTGGATGGTATTATCCCAAAGTAGGAAATAATCATGTCTATCCACTAATGACTATCTTCAGGTTCACTATGGGGTTTGATCGCGGGTCAGAATTTGAGGTGGGAAAAATGTGTCGTTGTATCTCTTGATCGGATATCCTAGTGAATAGGTGTCTGTCAAAAATTTGTTGACTATTGGTTTCACCTTTTGTTATGCGCATGTTTGATGAAGAGTTGTCCGCAGCAAACAATTGTTTGATTCTCACGACCATTATCAAAGTAGTAAGGTTCTTTGGAGGGCAGGTATCATTCAAAAACTTCCTTGAAGAAAATTTCTCTCATTAAACATTCTCTTATTATGCACTAGCAAGAGCCACGTAGATTTCCTTTTCGGTCACTTCACATTCTTTGGGATGCTCTGTGTGCCTTTCCTCAACCAACCTTTGCACCTCTCACAACTGGATAATAACATTATGCGCATCTCTAAGCTTCCTTTTAAGCCATGCCATGTTTCCTCCATGACTTTGTGTGGCTAATGCTTTTGCGGTCCTTGTCGCTAGTTGTCACCTTAATTCCCTGTTCTCCTGATAAAGCTCGAAAATAGCCAGCTTTGCTTGCTTCATCTGTTGAGATGGAGTTCCCTCAATTGCTCCCATGATGCTCGCTTTCCTTGCTCTATTCCCATGTTCATGACTTGATTTCCTGGAATGTTCAAGCCGTATGACACATCCCAGTAGTTCTTCAACTGCCAATCCGACACACGATCCTTTTGGAATTTTATCCTTCATGATCTCCTCATTATTTCTTGTCCTGCCCCTCCTTCGAGGCAGATGCTTCTTGGAGGAGGAGGCTCTTTTTGTCTCCCTCTCCTGTATGAATTTCTTTGTTTCGGTTATTCTGCGACTTGATCTGGTCTCTTCTGTAGGTGAAAGAATGGTTTCTTCTGCATCGTTGGGAATGGTCATCGCAGGTGAGAAATAATTCTAATATAATTGAGGCTCAGACATGGCAGTTATTTTTCTCCACGCACCCTTTCCAGTGCTCTAAGAAGCCTCCATGTCGTGACCAAGGTATAATCTGTGCACAACATTTTGAATGAATGTAGTAGGGGAGCAGTTTTGAACCGACTGGATTGGCAAGGGGGAACTGTGAAATGAGCTTAGGCTTAGTTCTATGACTAGAGGGTATGTCGAGCATATGAAATTTATAATGAATCAACCAAGAGAGGAAAACATGTTGGAAACCAATGAATTTATGGTGACGATATATTTCAAGTCGAATTTCAGGTTGTTCATGGTAAATCCTCGCGTGTGTAATGTAGGTGATATGGTTTGTTGGGCATGTATAATATGAATGATACAATTTTTCATTTCCTTGGCCTTCATGATGAACTGATAATAACTATTTCACTTGCCTACGTGACCTTTATTAACCACTTGACTCAACCGAGGTACGTAGAAATTGGCCTCTTAACGAGATTCGACCTTTTGGGAAAATACATGCCTGTACCACATATACAGTTTCAGACTCTGACACCCTTTCCCATTTGCAAGGGCCAACCGACCATTTTATTACTTCAACCTCACAGTGTTACATACCTAACTTCACATGTCTGGGTGCATGGATCATAACATGAATTGAAACCGAATCTAAATGGAAAGAAAAAATGGCAGTGCTAACAGCTGGCTCCAACAGAGATGATATCCTCCCTCTGAGGTAGAAAAGAACACTAGACCAAGTGCCTGACCATTTGGATTTATTTGACATCTAGACACTAATAAATATAAGTTATGGATGAAAAACAAACTAGACTCGTTGACATAGCTTCTAAGAATTCAACAAAAAATTAAGGCCTTCTCTTCCAGCTTCAATTCTCTATTGACCTACTAACTCGACGCAAAATAAATGACTATTTACAATGACAAATGACTTAAACTAAATTTACTTCATCAAGTAATGGTTGAAGAACCTTTTGTTTATAGGCCTCCAACCAAGACACTCTCCATACACTCCTTTTAGGAAATAAGCATTGTCCTCGCAGTACGCATCGATTTTCTATGGCCCTGTCCAAAGGTGATCAAACTTCCCATGCTTTCCTTTATATTCATTTCTCGTGTCCCATCTCAGCACTAGATCTCCCACCTGAAAATCTTCCTCCCAGGAATGTTTGTCAAAACCTTTCTTTATCCCCTCTTGATGGAGTTGAGATCGATTAGACACCTGATCCCTCTCCTGCTGCATGTGAATCAGTTGGGTTACCCTCCTTTACGCATCATTTGGATCTGTAATGTTCCTGACTTGGAAATTTTAGGAAACGTTGCTAATATGTGTGTAGGATCAATGGTTTACAACATATACATGACCACACAAATAATAAATGTGACAAAGGACTGCAAAGTTTGTATTATGATATCTCTGTGGATTACAAAATGGTCGAAAGCGGCTGAATAAATTGATAATACTGGACTAGATCAACAAACAAAATATCTTATCCAGAATACAAATAAGAAACTAAAACATAATACTCGGAATATGGGAGCACTGCGGAATCAATGGATGCACTGGGACTATGGCATCTCTGATGGTAATTGTTGGAAGTCTGAAAAGTTCTCTCTGGGAGATGAACTTCTCAGAATGGCCTAGAAACTGTCCCAAATGATGTGCCCTGCTCTATTCCTTAATACTGATAACTGTCAGACCCTTCTGTTGGTGAATTTGGAGGGGAATGCACCCCTCTTTCTATGGAAAAATATGTCCTAGTGATTCCACCGTCGAAATCGGATGAGATGTGTCTCAAAATGTCTGCCTTGGTATACTGGGAAATGGGTCGTAAGGGTTTCCCTGAATATGGCCTGATGCTCGCTCTAGAACCCCAAATGTATCCGCAAAAGTGTCGCATGTCCAAGCCTGGAAAATGCACCCCAATTGATTCCTCTATCAGATTCTGAAGAGGAACTAGGAAAAAGATGCACATTGCCTTCTTCTCAAATGGGTCGGAGGGAAATCTTGGAATTCTCCCTGGATGGGATAAGTCGACTAAAACCCCCTCAGAAGTTGTGCCCTCACTCTGGATGAATGTTCCCTTGTTGTTGAACATTGTGTAACTATTGATGAAGAATGATGGAAGACCTGAATGATCTTCCTTGTGACTAGGGTGTGTCTCTCAACACCGAAATGAGCCAACTAGTGTCTTCCTCCTGGAATCCACTAAACTATCTCTACTGAGATGCACCTCTTCTCCTCAATGACAAGTCAAAATATGCATAATTATGAATTAGGTTGTTGACCCTTCCTTTATAGCTTTCAAAAACCGTAAAACATTGTTGAAACCCTACTTCACTATTGAATTCCAAAACCCTAAATCACCGTTGAAACCCTAATTCATTGTTGACTTCTATTTTTAGATCATACTGACTTAAAAGCACTTTTTACCCTCTTTAGCTCAATGTCACTTTCCAAACATAACACTAGTGACTTAAGTGACCTCTAGTGACACTGTTTACCCCTTTATGGCCCTGGATATAGTCTAACGAGGCAATTTAGACCATTAAGCCTCCTCTCTGGAGTTCCTATTTGGAAAGGTACATTATAGTCCTCCCTTCCCGAAATTTGTTGTCCTCAAGTAATACCTATCCAGGGTGTTGTAACACCTGCTCACTCTCCCAAGTAGCATCCTCTATTGAAAGCCCTCTCCATCTGATCAAACACTCTCTGATGACCCTGCTCCTTAGTTTTCGCTCCCGAAACTCCAAAACCTCCTCTAGAACTAAATCCAGCTGTCCCTCCTCATCCAATGGGGGAAGATCCTCTGATGTGATAATGCATTGTCCCACTACCAATTTGAGACAATACACATGGAACACATTATGAATATTGCTCCCCTATGGAAGATCTAGCTTGTAAGCGACCTCGCCTAGTCAACACATGATCCTGTAAGGACCATAAAATCTGGGCTTGAGATTCTCGACCCCATTCTTCTTCAGAGATGATTCTATGTAGGGTTGGAGTCTTAAGAAAACCAAATCTCCAACCTCAAAGTTGCACTCTATCCTGTGCCTGTCTACACTTATCCTTTGTCAGTTTTGCGTCATCTGTAGGTTCTCTTTCAACAACTTGAGAATCTACCGACTCTCTATGATCCAATCCTTGGCCTTGGGAGCTCTTCTCTCCCCAAAGACCAAGTCTACCAAAGTGGGGGCATCATATCCGTACAATGCTCGAAAGGGTGTCATACCAATGGACATGTGGAAGGTGGTGTTGTAGCAATGTTCTCCTAAATGTAACCACTTTACCCACGTTCTCTGTTGTCCTCCTACATAGTTCCTCAAATAACCTTCAACCAACTTGTTGACAATATCGGTCTTCCCATCTATCTGAGGGTGATAGCTAGTTCTAGGTGTCAACTCTGTCCCCATAAACCGAAAAAACTGTCTCCATAATGTCCCTATGAACGGAATGTCCCTATCACTGATGATGTTCTTCAGTAACCCATGAAGTCTGAAGACCTCCCTGAAGAAACGATCAAATACATGAACTGCACTATAATCTATCGGTATGGCATAGAAGTGAGAAAACTTGGTCAATATGTCAACCACTACATAGATACAGTCCTTACCCTGGACCTTGGGTAGACCTGTGATGAAGTCCATAGATATACTCTCCCATTTCTTCTCTGGAATGGGGAGTGGTTGAAGTAGCCTTGTTGGAAGAGCATGCTCTGAATTGTTCTGCTGGCAAGTCACACACTCATTGACATGTCTCATAACTTCATGTTTGAGGCCCTTCCATGAGAACCTCTCTCTAATCTATCTATAGGTTTTGAAAAAACCCTAATGGCTTGCTAGAGGTGAATCATGAACTGCGGTGAGGATCTTCTTCTTGAGCCCTGAATCTGGCACCAAGTAGACTCTATCCTTGTAAAATATGACATTGCCAATTTCCCTATACTAGTCATCCTGTATCTTCCCATCCACCACCTCACAAGAGAACTTGTTCTTGGAATATTCCACTAGCAAGTGTGATTTACAATTTGCTGAAATCTCCATCAAAGAACATGTCCTGGGTGTCCTCGATAGTGCATTGGCCACAATGTTATTCTTCCCCTTGACATACTCTATGTCAAAGTTGAATGCCTATACCTTCGTCACCCATTTCTGTTGGCACTCACTGAGGTCCTTCTGCTCAAGGAAATACTTCAAACTATTGTGATCGATCTTGGCCACGAATTTGTTGCCCACCAAATATTATCTGAATTTGGTCAAGGCATGCATGATTACCAACATTTCCTTGTCATAAATGGAGTATAAAATCTAAGGATGAATAAGCTTCTATCTCTCGAATACAATGGTTTTTCGTCCCTACATAAAAAATACATTGATCCCTTCATCGGATGCATCACACTCTAGTACAAATGGCAAGGTGAATTCTAGTAGTGCCAACATTGGACAAGTTCCCATGACTTCCTTCATGTGATCAAAGGCTTCCTTTGATTTATCGGTCCATATAAAGGCCCCATGCTTGGTATATCTATTAGCAGTTCTCCAAGATGATAAAAACCCCAAATGAACCACCTGTAATAGCTGCACAACCCGAAGAAGATCCTCAATTATGTCATGTTCCTGGGCGTCGGCCAATCCAGAATGGCCCTAATCTTCTCTTGGTGCACCTATACCCCCTGTACATTGATGATGTGGCCCAAGTAAATCAGCTCTATCATACCAAACTCGCACTTGGACTCTTTGGCATATAATTATTGTGCCTCCATGATGCTCAATACCTCATCTAGGTGCCTCATATTCTCTTTCCATGACCGGATATAGATCAAGATGTTGTCGAAGAAAACCAAGAATGATTTCCTTAAATGATCCATGAATGTATGGTTCATGCAAGACTAGAATGTAGCGGGTGCATTGGTTAACCCAAATGGCATAACTAGGAATTTGAAGTGTCCAAAATGGCATCGAAATGTCGTCTTCTCTATGTCCTACTCTCGGATGTTGATCTGATGATATCCAGAGTGTAGATCAATTTTTGAGAAGAAACCTGCCCCATGCAATTCATCCATCAACTCGTCAATGCATGGGATAGGGTACCGATTCTTGATGGTTTTCTTGTTCAAGGCTCGATAATCAATGCACATCCTCATGGTGTCATCCTTATTTAGAACTAAGACAACTGAAGAAGAAAATGGTTTGTTTCTCGGTTTGATGTGTCCCATCACCAACAATTCCTTGATTTCCTTCTCTATATCATCCTTGAACCTCCTAGGATGATGATAGGGGGGGGTTATCATAGGTTTTTTCTCCTCCTCCAACTCAATGGTTTGCTCAAACCCCCTGTCAGGTGTTCTCCCTAGTCAAATTGCCTCAAAGACCTACTAATGTCATCCCAATAAATTATTGATCTTTGTATGGTACTGTTGTCGACCTCTTGAATCCTTCTGAGTAGTGATCAAGCATTTTGTGGCATATTCTACCTACCCATCTCTAAATATCCTCTCCATCCTCTCAGCTGAAACTGTCCTGGGTTATCCTATCGACATACCTCTTAGAACAACCTTCTTCCCATCCTAATCTCTGAATCCCATTTCTAAGGTTTGGTAGTTGGTGTTTATTTTTCCCAAGGTAATCATCCACTGAACTCCTAACACCACATCTATGTCCGATAGGTCAACCACATAAAATGTGTCTCTCACTATGTAGTTTCCTAACTTCATCTCTAAGTTTGGAACTCTGTCTAGACACTCCACTGTGTGGCCATATGCTACCGCAACATCAAACCCCTCAAACTCCTTTGTCTGAAGTGCCCATATTGATACTAGTGAAGCATTCATGAAGTTGTGGGTGGCCCCACCATCTATCAGGGATATTTCTCATTGCCCTTGAATAATCCCTCTGATATGGAGGGTATCATACCTGAGAAAAAAAGAAAGGGTCACTATGACTTCTCCCTTTGCTGGTTTCCACCTGTTAGCCTGCTCTTATGGTTGTGGGACTACTCGAGGATGGGCTCCTTCCGGTGTTGGTGGTCTATGGGGACGTTGCTTCTCTACTGGTGTTGACTCCTCCTCTGAACTAGTGGATCTACTATCCTACTCCTCCTCCTCACTGTCCATGCTATTTGTTTCTACCTCAATATAATGAATCTCTCCCATGCCCATGCACTTGTGGCCTGGGACCCAAGGATCTCTACAGCTGAAGAAAAGGTTCTTCCTCATAATTTCTCACCTAGTCTCATCATACAAATTCTCCTTGCCCTTCCATTCTCTCTGGAATGGCTTCTTGTCTCGATCCCTCTGGGGCACAAATGGTTTGGATAAATTTTTAGTCTTTGGCACTGAGTCTGTCAGATCTCGAGTGCGAAGGATGGCATCCTAAAAAGTGGGAGTCTTATATGCCTTCACCCATCCTCTCAAAGGCTCTATGAGTCCTTCTGTGAATATCATGATCATCCTGGGCTCTGATATATCTGTCACTACCATGGATACCTGCTGAAACTTTATGATGAATGCCTCTACTGTGTCAATTTGTCTCAACTAGGCTAGGTCCCTAAAGTGTATCTTGAGATCCTTCCTGTCAAACTTGTCCATGAGCCTATCTATAAGCTCCATATAGGAGGTGATGCAACTGTGACCTAATGTCACCAGTCCATGATACCACCACTCATGTGCCTCACCCTCCAAGTGTAAGGTGATGAAACTGATGGCCTCTGTCTCGGTCATCTGGTTGAGCTTGTAATACGTGTCTAGATTCTGTACCCAAGCTTTCATGGTGTATTGGGAGGATCCATCGAAAGAAGGGATGGTCAGTTTCCCAACTTTTTGGATGAAATTGAGGTTATGCCCCTGTTGTTCTTGTGGTCCTCCCATCTGCGGCTCTCTAGGGCAGTTCCTGAGTTTGAGCCCATAGTACTCGACTAAGTTCATGTCCTGATGGAAGTCATGAACCAATGATGTGTAATCCCTCCTATAATCTGCAATGTCGTGTACATGAGTGGGTGGCCTCTGTGCTATCAGTGACGATGCTATTACTGGGGGTTCCCTTAGGATATTTGGAAATAAGGGTCTGTGAATCCTACTTGCATATGTGTATGTGCGAGAGGGTGACTAGGGTCTACTGCTTGCTCCTAAGTTCCCATGTGTTGCATACAGGACTTGTGTGTCTGGGGTGCCCACTCTAGCCAATCTATCAACCACCTGTGTCAAGGACTGAGACATGGTCCGTTGACTAGCTAACATATCATTGATAACCTGCATGAAAGTTATCTCTAGATCTACGGGGGCCTTGCCATTAGCCTTTGGTTGCTCATATATGTCTCCTAGCATCCTCTTAGCCTTGTGCTCAAAATCACACTCTAGCCTTCTCTCTTATTCTTTGTGTGTCTCTTCCTCTTCCTCTGAGCTAGGAGGAAAAGGGGGAAAATCAAGCCTATGCATTCTTTCATTATGCCTATTGTAAGTGACATATTCGTCACCTATGTGTTCACAATCCTCTGGGTATTATGTTGTACTCATTGTCTTTAGTAACCGACTGGCATGACTAAAGCTTCAATAACACTATAATGTTCCTGACTTGGCTAGTTTAGGAAACATTGTTAAAATGTGTGTAGGATCAATGGTTTACAACATATAAATGATCATACAAATAATAAATGCGACAAAGGACTGTAAAGTTTGTATTATGATATCTCTGTGGATTGAAAAATGGCCGAAAGAGGCTGAATAAACCTATAATACTCGAATAGATCAACAAACAAAGGATCTTATCCAGAATATAAATAAGAAACTAAAAGATAATACCCAGAATATGGGAGCACTGCGGAATCAATGGATGCATTGGGACTATGGCAGATCTAACGGTAACTATTGGAAGTCTGGAAAGTTCACCCTAGGAGTTGTACTTCTCGGAATGGCCTAGAAACTATCCCGAATGATGCGTTGTGCTCTATTCCTCGGTACTGGTAACTGTCGGACCCTTCTGCTGGTGAGTTTGGACCCTGGATAGATCCCCCTGGGGGAATGCCCCCCTCTTTCTCTGGAAAAATGTGTCCTAGTGATTCCATTGTCAAAATCAGATGGGATCTATCTCAAAATGACCGCCTTGGTCTAATGGGAAATTGTTCATAAGGGTTTCCCTGAATATGGCTTGATGCTCGCTCTAGGACCCCAAATGCATCCACAAAAAGTGTCGCAACTCCATGTCTGGAAAATGCACCCGAGTTGATTCCTTTGTCGGAATATAATGAGGAACCAGGAAAAATATGTGCCTTGCCTTCCTCTCAAATGGGTCAGAGGGAAATCTTGGAATTCTCCATGGATGGGATAAGTCGACTAAAAACCCTCTCAGAAGCTACGCCCTCACTCTGGATAAATGTGCCCTTGTTGTTGAACACTGTGTAACTACTGCTGAAGAATGATGGAAGAAATGAATGATATTCCCAGTGACTAGGGTGTGTCTATCAACACCGAAATCAACCAACTGGTGTCTTCCTCCTGGAATCCACTGAACTATCTCTCCTGATATGCACCTCTTCTCCTTAATGACAAGTCATAATCTGTATAATGATGAATTAGGTCACTGACCCTTCCGTTATAGCCTTCCAAAATCCTAAATCATTGTTGAAACCCTAATTCATTGTTGACTTCCAAAACCCTAAATCACTACTGAAACCCTAATTCGCTGTTGACTTCTATTTTTATCTCATACTGAATTAAAAGCGCTTTTTACCCTCTTTAGCTCAATGTCACTTTCTGAATATAACATCGGTGACTAAAGTGACCTCTAGTAACCCTATTTACCCCTTTCTAGCCCTGGCTATAGTCTAACAAGGTGGTTTAGACCATTAAGCCTCCTCTCTGGAGTTCCTATTTGGAAAGGGACATTACAGGCTCGACCTCCTACTCTTGCAACAATTTCCTAATTAGCAGTCCCAATGCAATAGGGAAGATCGCGTGTGCGTTGTAAACAATCTGAAAAGGTGACGTTGATATGGATTTTTTGGTGGTAATCTGATCTTCCCACAACATGTAGATAAGATTCTTATGCCAGGCTCTCTTGTTGTCTTGCAAGAGCCTTTTTATTATCATGGTCAGGCTCTTATTTGAGGATTCTACTAGCACGTTTCCTTGTGGATAATATGTCGTGGAATTCCCCAAGGTTATGTTATAATCCTAGAAGAAATTATACATCCTTTTAGACTTGAATGCAGTCTTATTATCTGTTATGATCTTAACAGGACACCCAAACCTTGACAAGATGTTTGTCTCCATGAATTGTATGATGACCGCGTCGGTGGATTTATTTGTGGGGACTACCTCAATCCACTTCGTAGAAAAATCATTGGTCATGAGAATCCATTTATCTTGCATGGAGGATGGTGGTTTTATATCTCCTATGAAATCTATACCCCACTGCATGAAAGGTGCTTCGACTGAGATTGGATTTAATGGCAAGGGATGTAGCTTTCTCCTCCCATCGAAAATCTGGCACTTATGGTAGCTGGAGACCTCTTTATATACATCAACAAAAATTGTCAGCCAGTAATAACCCTCCCTCAATATATTTTGCACGATAGTATTCCAATAGTGGTGCTCTTTACAGTCGCCTATGTTAAATTCCTGTATGGATCATTTCGCCTCATCTTCCAACAAACAGCTTAACAATATTCCTCCAAGATCTTTCCAATACAATGAGTTTTCCTAAACACATAAATTAAGCACTTCAAGTTTTAGGAATATTACCTTAGTATTACTCACGCTTGGAGGGGCCTAGAGATTCTCTAATACATATATGATGTCTACATACCATGGCGAATCAATGAAACATTGAGGCATATGCACAACGTTTTATTCTTGAGGACACTCCGATAGATCGACAATGAAGTTCATACCTACAACGTCATAATCCAACTGCACCATCAACTTTGAGAGGCCCTGACCCTTGACCATATTTGTCGGCTTGATATCAACATCATATTCTAACATGGCTTCTATCCACTTCCCTCTCCTTCCTTTTGGGTCAGGCTGAGTCAGGATGTCCTTTACTGAATTGTTGGGAACATAGGCGATGATATGAGAGTGCAATATGTATGTCCTCAATTCCTTCAAATATTTTACTAAGGCATACTCTTGCTTTTCCATAATGTCATACTTTAGGAGAGAGTCGTGCAGTGTCTGGTTGAGGTAGGATATGGGCTTCTCAAAATCATGTTCGTCCTTCTGCAACAGTACTCTGGCAGTAGTGTGTTCTGAGGCAAATGAAAAAAGGAGGAAATCCTTCGTAAAGTCCGGGATGGATAGCACAGGGGATTTAGTTAGAGCCACTTTGATATCTTCGAAGGAATTCTTGGCCTATGGGTTCCACTTAATCTCATTTCCTTTCCTAATCATACAAGTTATATGTTTTATGATTTCCGCCAGGTTTGGGATAAATCTCCTCAAAAAGTTCACCTTACCTAGGAAAGATTGTACCTCCTTTTTACTGTGTGGGGTGTCGATCTTCAAAATACCTTCAACCCTACTGGGGTCTATTTTAATACCTTCTTTGGAAATGATGTGCCCCAAAAGATTTCTTTCGTCCATTGTGAAATGAGATTTATTTGGATTCAGTGATATGCCAAACTTTCTCCACTTCTGGAAAACCCTTTTCAGGTGCTCGAGATGTTGTTTGTTAGAGCTAGGATACATTGTGATGTTGTCAAGATAAATCATGATGAATTTGTCCTTATCATCAACAAACATGATTTCCATTGCCCTCTGAAAGGTGGCACCAACGTTCGTCAAGTCAAACGACATCTTCACATACATGAATGTTCCCCACGGAGTGGTGAAGGCCATATTCTCTTTGTCATCTGGGTGGACCATGATTTGGTTATATGCTAAGAAACCATCCAGGATGAACATCTTTTGATAGCCCACTACCTTTTGCAATATGTAATCCATTTTCTGAAGGGGGTAGTGGTCTTTGAGAGACACCTTATTCAAAATTTGGAAGTCTACGCACAGTCTAATTTAGTCGCTGTTTTTCTCACAAGTACTAAGTTAGCTACCCACTTCGAGAATCTTAAGGAAACAATAATTTTGGCATCGAAAATCTTCTTTACCTCTTTCTCGATCAACGAAAAATAACAGGGGATTTTGTGTCAACTTCTGTATCTTCCTTGAGAGGGATAACATGTTGGATCACCTTTGTGTCATACACTTTCAAATCGTCATAGCTCCACGCAAACACGTCCGGCAAATCCTTCATGAGTTTTATGTAATCCTTATTGACCTCCGAACTGAGTGTTTTTTATAATCTTACCATCTTCGGCTCTGCCTTGGTCTCGATGTTGCAGTCTTCCACATCTTCTGTGCTTGCGGTGATCTTGGCGTTCTTAGCCACATCATTTTCGTTAAACAACTTTTCTAGCGGAACTAACCCTTTCGGAATAATATTGTTCTTCAGATGTATTATATCCCTTTCTGCGATCCAATTTTGGAAAGGGTCATCTTCACTGCACACATCTACACCCTCATCTTTGTTTCCATAGTATTCCCCGTTGATGTTTTGGTTAGCGAACGCGTCACTCATGAGGAGGAACCTTTCCACCTGTTTGTCATCATCAAACACTTGCTGGTGTTTGATGTTGTCGGGTACTACTGGCTTGTGCTTGACCTCGATTTCATATCTTTTATCTGGAAGAATGGCAATATTGAAAACAGAGTCTGAGGTGGCCAACGCGTCAGTGATCTGATTTTTTTCTCTGGGGATAGCAATTAGGTCATATTTCAAAAAACCTTTGATAAGGTCCAAAGCCAGATTTATGTATGCCTGTAGTCTAGGGTGTTTGGTGTAATACACACCTTTCACCTGATTTATGATCAGCTCGGAATCTCCGTGCACTGTTATCCTTTGCGCGCCAAGTTCTTTCAAAACTTGTAATCCCAAGATTAACGCTTCATACTCATCCAGGCTGTTAGTGAATTCAAATGAAATCTTGTATGAACGCAAATTTGTTCTTGTTTTAGGGTGGCTCACCCATACACTAGCCCCATCTCCTTGTCGGTTGACTGTGCCATCAAAACTCATGTTCCACACCCCGTTTTCCACGTGGTCTTCTGGGTCAACGCACTCTATTGTTTTCTGCATGGTTTTCTCGTCGGCTGTCATGATGGTTGTCGATCCCTCTTCTCCAAAGTTAAAATAAATGTAGAATATAGACGAACCTAATTTGGTGTTGACGATGTATATAGGATGATTGTGGGGCTATGTCTTGTTTCTTACCATGTATTTCAGCAACACTTCTCTGTACAACCTTCTGTCATGGCCAAAAACAGGGATAGTGGCGTAATTCATATCCATCTGCAACGTGCCCTTAATCTTTGGAGACCACAATATCGAAAGAAGCATGCCGAACTTCGGGGGTATGTCTATGACGACTACGTCCATGACCATGTTCTTGGTGGGGAATTGATCCAATGATACAACTAGGTATTTGATAAGACCCAAACATTTGAATTTCCTCAAATCGAAGGAGAAAAGGTCCTTGTATGGTCTAGTGAATTCTAAACCCAGCTCATCCATGACCACCTTCAGCATGAGATTGTGTGATGTGACAAGATCAAGCATGACATTATCCAAGTTCAAATCATGGATCTTTAGACTGACATAGAAAGGGGGGAAATCTTCGTCATTGCTTGTCTCTTCGACGCATGGAACAAACAAGATGGTGGGGTGGTCATCTTGAATGTTCAGAGTATTGGGGGCCCCTCCCATTTTTAGCATTTTAATGATTTGTTCCTGATACTCACCCTTTCTAATCAGCTCATTAAATGGGACAAAGATTTTGATTTTGGCCATTTTGTGTTCAAAATTGAAAGGGGAATAGGTTTTTTCTACCTCTTTTCCGCTCATCTCCCGACCTGTCTCCGAGGCTTTTTTGGGGACTTCCTCCTTTGAATTCACCTTCTCAGTTGCATCCTTAGTTGCACTATCTGGTCTCTATCGACTAGTGGAAGGTGTGTCTGTTGTAGGCTTCTTTACGGAGTAGGTTTTTTTTGGCTCGACGGGTACACCTTTACTCTGGAGGTTGTACTTCTTCTGCAACTGCATGATAGCATTTTCATAACGTTTGTTGAATTATTTTGTCTCCTAAGACAGTACATCATCTGTTTCAAGTATCATACCATCGTCGGTTTCCAGTTTGAAGTCTTAGTTTTGGCTCATATATCGATCGTGTTCTATCTTTTTCAAGAACACGTGCGGGTTTTTTTCATCACAACAATGCATCTAGTCATTGAAAGACTGGTTGAAATCCTCATCTACGTAGTTGTTCTCGAAAGGAGGTCTTGTATTTTAGTCACCTGGGTCCCATTGCTTGATTTGAGGAATCTGACCCCTTCGGAGATTCTGATTTATGGGTTGTGGGTCGTTTGGTTCTCGCGTAATAGGCATGTTTCCCACGAACATTCTCTCCATCAACTTTTCCATGGTCTTTATCATCATGTCGAATTTGTTGTCTGAGGACCGTGACATCGACGGTTGTGCATATCCTTGGAGTATTGTTTTTCCCTGATTGAACTTCAGTTTGATTTTTCCCAATGCCATAATGTTCACTTCAACCTTGACAACGTTACTCTATGGCATCCAGACTCGTCGATATTATTTCTCTTAGCAGCAGAGAAAAGTCACTGTCCAAGGAATCTACGTACCACAACTGCACAACACTAGGAGGGGGATTTACTTCAGCAGGAATGGAGTTGTATACCTTCAAAAAATGAGCTAAGAATTCCTGCACTGTTTCCTCTGGTGATTTCTTCATGTTACTGTATTGTGTTAACAGTTGCAAAGGGTTTTTCTTATCCCCCCATTTATTTAGGAATGACTTTTCGAATGTTGCAAAGTCCTGAATGCTCATGGGTGGGAGGGATTTGAACCACTTTATTACGTCTCCTGAAAGGCTTTGTGTAAAAAGCCTCATTTTTTCATCCACGTAGTCTACCTCCTCCAACGACAAAGTTGTTAAACCAGTCCAGGTGTTTCTCAGCGGAAACATTTCCCTCTGGGTCGTAGAGTCTAATTCTTTGGCTATAATTATGAGAAAATTCATGTAATTGGGTTGGCCAGATGAGGGGAGTGAAGATGGCATCCATAGCCCTATGGGGATTCATATTTTGGGGGATATTATTTGTCACCATGGCTTAGAAATTGTTTGGGTTGAAAACGATCTTGTCTAAACTAGTTTCTGACTTAGACCTGAACAGATTTTGCTCAGAAAGTGCATCAAGCTCAAGGTCATCAATTGTCTTTGCATCATCTTTGCGAAAGGACATACTTTTTTCCAGGAAATAAAAAGGGTCTGGCCCCTACTCTCTAGCCCTGTGCAAAATATTCTCGGGGTCGTACACAGGCTCAGAGGGGTTTGGGTCAGGATTCTCTCTGTTATGAAAAGTATTTGGAGCCAGGTTTTCTAAGTAGTGCTACTTGGGGCTATTTGTTTGTTTGGATTGGAGTTTCATGGATAAAGGTTTCAGCCGGTATGGGTGTTTGTCCCTCTGTTACCCTCAGGGGTCAAACTGCACCGTTTGTCATTCTCTCGGGGAAAATCTTTTCAACTTTGTCCTCGACAACGACGCCATAAATGTTAGCACTCAGTTAACCTATTTGGATGATAAATAGATGATGAAGGTAAATTTTTCAACCAAATTTAATACCCAAAACTAGCCTTTCAGATCTGGAGAGGGCTCTCTTAGAAATGGCACGGTCTTCGCGTAGGATATGACTTTGAAAACAATGGCTAGATTTGACACCTATGGTAAAATGGTTTCTCGTTATATTGGGCAGAAAAGTAAAACTTGGGCAATCGGTTGGATCTAAGGAAGAGACAAAACAAATGACTCAGTGACTGGATTTGAGAGGAGAAGGTTAGGCGAGCAACAACCTTCAGTGTAAACCATAAAGTGTGGCGGGAGAAACAACACAGGAAGTAACTCAAGAGCATCGTTGTGTACGAATTTGGATTTAGCTTGAGAGGAAAATGTTTTGTCTAAGTGGTGCGAACAATGGGCACTTTACAGCGAATCCCCAGGTTCGAAAATTCATTCTGAAATAGACAGTATAATATATGAAATAAAAGGTAACAGGAAACACATACGCAAAGAAAGGGACATAATACATCTGATATCACAACTAGAATCTTTTCATCAAATCATAGGAATTGTGCATTAAATTTCTGTCAAAAATGCAGATTACATACAATAGAAATCATTTACTTAATTTGCCAACTAACTTGGATTACATAAAAAAAATGAAATTTATAAATGAGGGCGCCACTTGGGATTCCTTTCTTTCTAGCTGTTAACCCTAAACTAAAAAAAACATGCCACATCTGCCAGAGACTCTTTGCATGGTACTATCCAAAAGTAGGCAATAATCATGCTTGTCCACTAATGATTGTCTTTTGGTTCGCCACGGGGTCTGATTGTCGGTCAGAATCCGAGGTGGGAAAAAATTGTTGCTATATCTCTTGATCGGGTATCCTAGTGAACAAGTGTCTTTCAAAAACTTGTTGTCTTCACTGTTGGTTTCGCCTTCCGTTATGCACTTGTTTTCTGGAGAGATGTGCGCGAAAAATAGTTTCTCTATTCTTGTGACCATTATCAAAATGGTAAGGTTCTTTGGAGGACACACATCATTCAAAAAATGTCATGAAGAAAATGTCGCATGTTAAACTTTCTCTTTCTATGCTTTGGCAAGAGCCACACATATTTCCTTCTTAGTCGCTTCGCATTCTCTAGGATTCTCTGTGTGCCTTTATTATGCCTACCTTTGCACCTCTCACAGCTGGATAATAACGTTATGTGCCTCTCTAAGATTCATTTTCATCCATGCCAGGTTACCTTCATGACTCTGTGCAGTTGATGCTTCTGCGGTCCTTGTCGCTTGTTGTCGCCTTAATTCCCTCTTGTCCTAATAAATCTCGGCAATAACCAACTTTTATTTCTTTAGCTATTGAGATGTCATTCCCTAACTTTCTCCCACAACTCTTGCTTTCCTTCCTCTGTTCCTACATTCGCAGCTCGATTTTCAGGCAGGTTCTAGTCGGATGATGTGTCTGAGTAGTTCTTCACCTGCCAATCCGACACGTGGTCCTTCTGGAATTTTAGCCTTCATGATCTCCTTGTTCTTTCTTGGCCCACCCCTCCTCCGAGGCAGTTGTTGTTTGGAAGAGGAGGATCTTGCTATCTCCCTCCCCTGTATTATTTTCTCTATTTCGGTTGTTGTGCGACTTGATCTGGTCTCTTCTGTAGGTGAAATAATGGTTTCTTCCATGTATTTGGGAATGGTCGTCGCGGGTGTGAAAGAATTCCGATATCTTTGAGTTTTGGACCTCGCAGTTCTTCCACTCTACGCACCCTTTTCTATTCTCTGAGAATCCACCATGGCACGACCACGGTATACTTTGCACGCAACGTTTTGAATGAATGCGTTGGGCAAGCGGTTCTGAACCAAATGGATTGGAAAGGGGGAACTATGAAAAGATCTTAGGCTTGGTTCTATGACTGGAGGGCATGTCCAACATCTGAAATTTATAATGAATCGGCCAGGAGAGGAAAACGTTCTGGAAACCAATGAATTTATGGTGACGAGATATTTCAATTCAAATTTCAGGTTGTTCATGGTAAATCCCCGCATGGGGAATGTAGGTGATACGGTTTGTTGGGCATGTATAATAAAAACGTTGCAATTTTTCATTCCCTCGGCCTTCATGATGAACTGACAATAACAGTTGCACTTGCCAACGTGAACCTTATTAATTACTTGACTCGACTGGGGTACGTAGAAACTAGCCTCTTAATGGGATTCGGCCTTTTGGGAAAAGACATGTTCATACCACGTATACAGTTTTCGAATCTAACATTCTTTTCCATTTCCAAGGGCCAACCAACCATTTGTTGACTTCAACTTCACGGTGTTACATACCTGACTTCACATGTTTTAGCACATGGATCATAACGTGACTCGAAACCGACTCTAAATGGAAAGAAAAAATGGCGGCGCTAACATAGCATACTTGGGATTAGAGTTGATTTATGCAGTCATTCCATCTATTGTGCCTTACCCCATGCCATAGATTGATTTTCCTCATAACATAATTAGCAACCATATTGAGTTGTGAATCTTCTATTTTTGGGTTTGGAGTTTTTTTCTCCTTCGATTGCTCTCGGTTAGCCTGAGTTTCCTTGTTGCCTAATTGCTTGACAACCTATTTTTACTTTGCATATGAGTTTCTTTGGATTTTCCTTGCCCTGGTATTTTTTTAATACATATACATGGTTTTTCCCATGACAAACATGTACATACATGATATTTCCTTCTATAGGGCATGTATATACACTATTTTTTCTTAAATAGTTTGGTGTTTGTTGGATGTGTTTTGATGGTTTTTGAGTTTTCTTGTGTCTCTGTCCTAACTGTTGAGTGCTTGCAGAGTGAAAGGAAACCCTTTTATGGTTTAATTTTTGGGTGGTTTTCTTTCTCATCATATTTTTCATTGGTTGTCCTTCCATCTTGGTCTGAGTGTTTGCTTCTTGGTATCATGCTTGGCTTGTATTTTTTTTCTTGCAGTAGGGTCTATATATCAAGTTGTTATCCAGTCCTTGCATTTTCATTCCTTTATATTGAAAATAAAAAAATATACATTTTTCATTATGGCATTTAATCTTTGGTTTTTTAGTATTGATCTTGATACATATGAAAGATTGCATCTTATTTGAAATTGCGGAGATGAACTGAAAGTTGCATTTTTAAAAGGTTATCATCTTTTGAGAATTGAATATTAGGAGTTAGCTTAATGTTCATATTCATTTATTTAATTTGTTGAGTCATAACATCATCAGTTTCATGACCACGTCTCTTGAGTAAACAAATCCATTAAAAGTAATGTTGATTAATTAAAATTGGTTAGAAACGATTCCATTTTTCAAAGTGCACAAACAAGCATAGGATATAGGGCCTTGGAATAGGATTTGTGAGTAAGCATATCCAAGTCTTAATTTCAGCATATGTCTCTAACCAAGGAGTGGTCAAATACATTGTGCAATTAGTGATGTCAGGATGCTCCTCTCACACTGAAGTTAAGCACGAGGTCACGCAAAGTTGGTTTCATAGGTATATCTCTAATACATTCTTAGTGTCAGATATATTTATGGGGATCTATTCGTATATGGGGGTATTTCTAGTACCTTTACCTCTGTGAGAGGCGGTGATTTCAAGATTTTAGGATTTTCTACCCTGCACATATGATGGACCAGACTTATGACTATTTTCCTGTGCATTGGTTATATCATGGTGTATTTAGTTTCTTAACATAGGTAGCCAAATAGGTTACTTGTGTTATAACCCTAATTTGCACCAGACATGCTTACCTGGCATCAGGCCATATCAGATTCCTTCTTTGCCAAAACATTATTGAACAACTCTTCTTAAAAACCCCTTTTATAAGGAACCATGCACCCTCCTCCATTACTAAACGTGTGTACATGCTAGCTCACCCAAGACAACCCGCGTATACCTACAAAAGCACGAAAAAAGGAAAGTTGTTGACGGAACACACAACTTTGGGTAAGTTAACTAAACCTTTTGGTCATGTATGGCTAGTCACTCGACCAAATACCTAGCTTCTTCTAGGCTATAAAAGAAGGGTTAGGGGTCCCATTTGAAAGGAGGAGAATCATAGTAAAGAAACTATACCTAATTAAGAATTTCCTTTGTCCCAACCTTTAGCAGTCCTTGTGCAAAGAGAAGTATAGAGAAAAGCAGTTGGAAGACAGTGGAAGAAGAGCCCAGGACCAAGATCAAGGAGAAATAGTTGAATTTATCATTGTAAGGTATCATTGTGAGGTTAATAAAATAATTTATTTTCCCGTCCCGCCATATGAGATTGTCATTATTGGAATACTGATTGTATTATTGATTAAATCTCTAACCCGTTAGTTCATAGATCAAATGCATGTGGAGTTCATTGTTTGTCTTTAGTGAATGGAGGTCAGCATTGGGAGGAGAGTTGTAGTCAAAGAATGACCAAGCGCAAAAAGGGATCGACATCAAACACAAAAAACAAGATACGTCAACTTAATCTCTTGAGCCTTGTGTTTACATATGAGTAATGGGGTTTAGGCATGGGATGATGGTAAAAAGTAAGAATCTTTAGGTCATTTCCGCATGCATGATAAAAACCTTAGCGCTAGTCTGTAGGAGGGATTTCCCAACCACAATAGAATTGGCGACCATATTGGGGATCTCTAGGGTTTCCAAGAATGTTTTTTCTTGGGTATTTTTAAGAACTAGTTTCATTTCTTGTTTTTAAAGTTTCTGCAAAAGTATGAGCTAACATAGATTCTCGTCTTCCATACCAGTTATCTCTATTTCTTTGCTTGACTGCATTTTTTTTTCTAAGGCCCACAGAGGTACATGCAACCTGTATAAGATTTGAACACGTTTACCTGCGCCCTACCTTCCCACATCCCGCATGTACACACTAGCCTAGGAAGTGTCGGTCGCGTGTATGATTCCAAAAAAATTATTTTAGAGAGGCATTCATCCTCTCCCCTGTCAGAAATAATCCTTCTCAGGGGTTTTCTGGAACTCTTTTTGGTCTCTATTTTTGCAGTTTGTAGCTTAGCTACCACCTCAGATTGGTTTTGTTCTATGAAATTTTCCTTCAATTGTTTTTTTTTTTTTTGACAAAGTAAGTTTCTGAGTCTTCAAGAGATTTTGGTTCTCAATACCAGTAGTCTCTGCCAGTCTTTGATTACTTTTATTTTCATTTTTGAAGAGTTGCAGAGGTACACACAGCCTGCATAAGGTTTTCATGTGTGTACACGTGCTCTGACCTTACACAACTCGCATGCACACACTTGTTGTTGAACTGTCAGCATCATCCCTGTTGAGAAAAATTTTGTTTAAGGAGAGGCAGTCATCCTTTTCCTTGTCAAGAGTTATATCTCTCAGGATTCTTGGTCTCTATCATAGTATCTTAGCCTAGGTTTGGACTCGCTTATAGATTTATTTTTCATTTAGAATATTTCTTGTGTTTCCTAGCTTTTTTAACTTATTTTTATCTTGAAATTTTAAGAAAAATGAGTTGCATTTTGAATCGTACCATGAATCGTGCATTCATCAGTTTCTTTTAGAATATTTTGTTATTTCTGCTTTGATTGGAAAAAAATAAAAAATAAACTCTTAGTTTGTTAGATCTCTTTCTTTCCTGGCATTTTCTTTGCATTGTTATTTGAAAAAGAAAAATAAATTATCATAGAGTTGTGTTTTCTTCTAATTTTAAAAGCATTTCAAAAAAATAAAATAAGAAATATAATCATTCTTTGCCAGTGTTTATATAAGTTTCATCATTTTTTGCAAGAGTCTTAACAACATCAGTTGCACTACTGTACCCTTTTTGAGTAAACCAAGCCAGTAAAAAGAACGCTAATTACAATTTACTAGACTTTATGTTTGTAGGGTCCATCAACTAGATTAGGCTAGAGCCTTGATTTAGGTTGGAGAGGAAACTCTTAAAGGCTATAAAACAAACATACGAGTTTGTGCTAAGGAGTGTAGAAGTCTAGTAACATGAAAATTATCTAGGACCCCCCTCTAACATAGGGGCTAAACATGAGGCCGTGTGTGGAAAGGTAGTGGAGATAACCCCTTCAAAGCTAGACAAAGCATAGTGGGGAACACATATAGAGGACTTGTCTTGGGATTCCGTTGATCGCATTTGCCACAGAGATTTGTCGGTCTCAAATCCATTCGAGGCCCTCAGTCATCTTTTGGAACACTTGCTTTTGATACCCTTGATGGGTTTCGTTCTTGATACCCTGCACATTGAGGTCCACCCGACTGTCGACTGCACCCGCCTGGTGATTGTTCATGAGCTGACAACCTAGTTGCCTTTATTTTAGGGACTTACACATGTGACCGTGGGGGTATACCATAGTGCCTAGGACAGACATTGGGCCACGCTTTGCAAAGTATACTTGGACGTTGCTTCTTTTTTCGAGTTTCACTTGCACCGGTAAGTTTCTCTAGTGTTGGTTGGTGTAACTGTTCTTCCAACTAGTTAATCGTTTGCTTGATTTTCCTTTAGCTACTTTTAGTATGTTCTCTGTGCTCCCTAGTTTTCCATAGTGAGTTAGTCATTCATGGCTTTGGGTCTCTGACCTAGGGTGGTAGACCACCCACTCCACCGGTCGTGAGGACTTTTTAGTCTTCCACTTAGAAACGTGGAGCCACCTCTTTATAGGCATTGTTTTGATAACACTGGTTCTTCAGAGTTAATATGTGAGACTTTTACGGATTTAAACGATCCCGAAAGGGGAGAACCTCTTCATAAGATCTTCATGGCTAAATTTCTTGATGATACCAACCAAGGAACCCCCTCGCAAGGGGATTCTTGTGCTTTTCCTTTCTTCGGAAACGTTGGTGTCACTTTGATGGCCACTTTGTACATTCTTGGGTTGAATGTGGGATTACTGGTTTGGTTGGGTACCATTCCAAATGTCCCAAATGCTCTTGACGCTTCTCAGATAAGCACTTCATGTCATGGGCACCCTTTTGATGTTTCTTCGTCAACAAATTTTTCTCCTCCTCCTTCTCCCACCTCTGGTGAAAGTACAGTTACTAGTAACCAAAAGTCTAAACGAAATAGAAAGAGGAAGAATAGGAAGAAGAAATCACCAAACTCTATGAGTCATGTTGGAGATAGGTCGACAACCTCTGTAAGTCATGTTGAAGACCAACATCCAGCCTCTAGAAGTTATGTTGGGGGCACACACCCACCCTCTGCAAGTCATTCTGGGGAAAAGAGTCCAGTCAATGCTAGTTATATTGGTAATAGGTTTGTAGCCTCTGCAAGTCAAGTTATCGACCCATCACTAACCTTTGAAAGTCATGTTGGAGATGTGCAACCAACCACTGCTAGTAATGTTGAGGGCATCGATTCTGTTGAGAAACCTAGATAGATAGGATGTAAGCCTAAGTTCCCTTGTAAGTTTTGGAAGGGAGATCACCTTACACATATGTGCCCTGGCATTCCATAGGTACAAAGATTATGGTCCTTGTCTGCAAGCTCTTATGACTCTGAGTCTTCTCAGGTTTTCTCTCAGCCTATTCAACCATTGATTTAGAAAGTGATCATGTCAATGCAGTCATCGACTGATCCCACTCCTCTTTTGAGGGGTGAGGTGCCTTTAGACCTTATAGTCTCTCAGCCTATTCAACCATTGGTTGAGAAAGTGATCATGCTGATGTAGTCATCGGCTGATCCCACTCCTCTTTTGGGGGGTGAGGTGCCTTTAGACCATGTAGTCTCTCAGTCTATGCAACCATTGGTTGAGAAAGTGATCATGTCGATGCAGTCATCAGTTGATCCCACTCCTCTTTTGGGGGGTGAGGTTCATTTAGACCAAGTAGTCTTGCAACCTATTCAGCCATTGGTTGCGAAAGTGGTCATGCCAATGCAGTCATCAGATGATCCCACTCTTCTATTGGGGAGTGACATGTCTATTGACTATGTTTTTAGCATTTACGGTTCAGTATTTTCAGAACAAGGGGGCATTCCGCTCGCTCCGAGCACACTCCCTCCAAGCCCTAGGATGGTTTCCTTTGATTGGAATGACCTTGTTGAGCCTCGTCTTCATTCCTCTGCACCCTTTCAAATAAGGGTTGAAGTTAATTCAACAAACATTTATCGATGTATTGTGGATGAAGGAGGATATTCAAGTATTTTTTCCTCCTCAGTTTGGAAAGTCTTGGATTCTCCCACGCTTGTGTCTACTTCACATGAGTTTTTGGCTTTTGATATATGTCCTAGTGAATATTTGGGGGTTCTTCCTTAGTTACCTATATCTTTAGGTGGGAAGACTATCCTTGTTGATGTTGTAGTGGTGCAAGACCCATTAGATTTTAATATGCTTCTCAGGCGTGATTATGTATAAGCTATGAATGTTGTGGTATCTATGCTCTTCCGAGTGATGCATTTCACTCACAATGGAAGCATTGTCACTATTGACCAGCCTACATCTGATAATCACCATCCTAATTTGGCATTATTTCAGACTTCCCATTTATATGTTCCTAGCGTTTGTGTAGACTCTACCCCACCACGGGTTAATTATGTGGCATCTTATCCTCGATGTTTAATTGCTTCTGAGCAGGAACCTGTCAAATCATGTTGGATTTCCTGAGAATTGGTCTCAACAATTGATCCATTGGTTTATCCATTGGGGGCATGGGAGCCCTTGTTTCCCCCTCTTGGTCCAAGTAGTCTTGAGTATCCTTCCGAGTATGATCTCATTGTTTGTAGATCCTAAAGCCCTCGTGCTTGTGATTCTTCGATGATAAACTCTACCAGTCCTGGCCATAACCTCCATCATCATATGGAGTATGGTCAGTTTACTTCACCCTTTGGGACTGTCAACCCTCATTTGCGTGATTTCTCAGATTTTGAATTACCTTCACATGAGGCTATCCTTGAAGCCATGACTACGGTTTCTATACTGAGGGACGACTTACACCATGGTTTGTGATTTCTTTCCTTTTGGGAGACTTTCCAAGTTGACTATCGAAGAGACTCTTAGTATGAGCCTAGTAGCAGGCTCTACCTGAACTTGTTTCATACATGAGTCATAGGCCCCATGGGTCTTCTTTTAAGCCCTTTTAAGACCCTCTAAACATGAAAATATTGCGGAGCAATCTTGTGGCCTTCCATGCTCGTTAAACTAAAATTTTAGGTCACGTCTGTCCGACAGTAGTTTACCCCTTTTTCGGTCTGGACGGTCAACTGTATGAACAAAGGTATACTCTAAGGAACTCCAATTATCTAGAAGAGTACCCTCGGGTATCATTTTAAGCCTTTTTCGGGCCTGAGGGACTAAATGTACGAAAAAGGAACCCCCACAGAGTCCATATTTAAGCTCTTTTCGGACTCCCTAAAATTGAAAAGATCCTCGAGTGACCTTATTCTTTCACATTCGTTAAAATGGTCTAGAAGAAAATTCCTAACGGAGTCCATAGTTAAGATTTTTTCAGACTCCTTAAAAATGAAAAAATGGTCGAGTGATCATGTCTTTATCACACTCATTAAAATGGTTTTGAATAGACGTCTTTTCGGTGTTAATTTACCCCTTTTTCGAACCTACTAGACTACTTTCGAAAAAGGTACCCCATTGGAGTCTCCTTTTACGTTTTTCAGTCTCTATAAATATGAAAAAACACCGAGCTTACCTTCTCTGGGCTCGTTAAACTTACATTGAAGGACATTACCATTGTGTGTTTTGTTAACCATATTTGCATACTTGCATATTTGGTCTAATGTCGGCTCCATGTTGCTCTCAACTTAACCATCTAGTGCATGCCTTATACGCAAGCCCTGTAGCACTTTGCCTCTACGTCTTGACACCTTTGGTCCTAGGATGGATTTTTCCCGAGTGTCCTTTCTTTGAACATCAATCTTGTCCTTGTGCCTCGAACTTGTATGTTTGTGACACTCATTCCTCCTTTCTAACATAACAATTTTTTATTCTTTTTCCAAAATTATTGAAAAAGACAAAAAAATCAATAATACCCCGAAAAGAGGAAGGGAAAAGTATTTTCTTTGTCTTGGCAGCACAATGAGTCGCCCTTGGATAAATCACATCTTTTAGTTTATTTGTCAAAACCTGATATTTAATATGACCTTAGGAAGTTGTTCCCACTACATTGAGTTGTGTCCTCCTCCATTTGGTTATTCTTTCTAACATATGGAGAGTTTGCATTGCCTCCTGCCTCATAAACTTATGTTAATGCCATGTTTCTTGAGTCTCATCATTTGTCGTGCTATTGTCTAAGGGAATTTTTTACCAAGACTGAGTCGACCCCTCTGCAGTTTGTCCCTTGCCATGATTCCTGGCCATCCCAAAAGTCCAATCAAGTCTTTGTTCGAGATCAATGAAGCCTTCAGTCTGTTCATCAATATCCTCTAGTCCATGACCGAGGAGCCGTCGAAGACCTCTGGTAGTGAATTCTTACACTCATATTACACTCCTACCCAAGTTTTGAAGATTTTGAAGTTGTTGCTCGAGCTTTGAAGACCTCATCTCCAGCCATCAGGCCTCATCAACTTCTAGAAGATGGATACTCTACATGTATATCTTTTTGATTTCGAGATGTAGCTCTGTTGTGTATTGCTCATAGCTACACTTTATATATTTATATGACATGGATCTACAGTTTATTTGATTGGTAGCCATGATGTTATTTCATCCCGAGTATGGGTATGCCTGCCTCAGTGACACAATTATTATTTTGCAGAAGGCACCTCCTGAGTTCTGGTCCTTGGGCTCACTTGTTTGGAATGTTGGAGAAGATTGTTAATGTATTTCGGCCATCGGATTCTCTTCTGACCTCGCACATTAGGGGGCATCTGTTATAACCCTAATTTTCACCAGACATGTTTACCTGGCATCAAGCCATCTCAGATTCCTTATTTGCCAAAACACTGTTGAACAACTCTTATTAAAAACCCCTTTTATAAGGACCCACATGCCCTGCTCCATTACTAAACGCGTGTACACTCTAGCTAACCCAAGACAGCCTGTGTGTACCTATAAAAGCATGGAAAAAGGAAAGTTGTTGATGGAACACACAGCTTTGGGTAAGTTAACTAAACCTTTCGGCCATGCATGGCTGGTCACTTGACCAAGTACCTAGCTAATTCTAGCCTATAAAAGAAGGGTTAGGGGTCCCATTTGAAAGGAGGAGAATCATAGTAAAGAAACTATACCCGATTAAGCATTCCCTTTGTCCCAACCTTTAGCAATCCTTGTGCAAAGAGAAGTATAGAGAAAAGAAGTTCAAAGACAGTGGAAGAAGAGCCCAGGAC
Organism: Picea engelmannii; assembly: GCA_009831015.1. Classification (NCBI taxonomy): domain Eukaryota; kingdom Viridiplantae; phylum Streptophyta; class Pinopsida; order Pinales; family Pinaceae; genus Picea; species Picea engelmannii. Next base: position 82,062 of record ML820370.1, read on the forward strand.
CATGATCGAGGAGCAGTAGCCAACTTTATCATTGTAAGGTATCATTGTGAAGTTAATAAAATAATTTATTTTCTCATGCCACCATATGAGATTATCATTATTGGAATATTGATTGTATGATTGATTAAACCTCTAACCCGTTAGTTCATAGATCAAATTCATGTGGAGTTCTTTGTTTGTCTTTAGTGAATGTAGGTTAGCATTGGGAGGAGAGTTGTAGTCAAAGAATGACCAAGCGCAAAAAAGGGATCGACATCAAACACGAAAAATAAGGTACGTCAAATTAATCTCTTGAGCCTTGTATTTACATATGAGTAATGGGGTTTAGGCATGGGATGATGGTAAAAAGTAAGAATCTTTAGGTAATTTTTGCATGCATGATAAAACCCTTAGTGCTAGTCCGTAGGAGAGATTTCCCACCCACAACAACTTGTAGGGGTTATTATGCAGGTTCCCTAAGTTAGATAAGGGTTGGGAAACACACAACATTTATGGAGGATTACCTCTCCGGGGGATCTAACCTAATGCGTTGTTAAGCCCAGGAGGTCCCTTATAACTAATTCTGATACCTCCGATCTTTTGAAGGGAGTCTCAGGCCCCTCTTGGGTGAGGCATACCTACTCTAGTGAGGGAGTCCCTTTTTCAGCTACTATATCTTATTTGTGTGCATTTTTCCTTTTTGTTTATTTTGGTGTTTTCTTTGATTGTTAGTTGGCCTTAGGATTTGTTTTTATATCTCAAGTCTTGAGTCATTGTGTAGTGAGACCAAATTCCTTGCACGTATCGCCATTTGTTGAAGTTACCACCGGATATTGCTTCTTTTCCTTCTAAAAGGATTAAAATTATCAAACGTGGTACATAAACCTCCACTTATCAGACTTCTGGGCATACAAGTATGAGTACTAAGTCGAGTCAGAAATATACTAGGAGTCATTCAACTCCCATACCTTCTGTAGTTAATGGAACTCCTTCGATGCCTTCAACCAGTGTGGTTGTAGTGTCGGAGGTTCCCATCACTACTTCTATCCATCCTGTGGTTTCTAATCAACACATAGTAACAAACCCTTTTGGGTCTCTTTTTAGTATGCATGGATACAATTCTTAGTCCATTCCTTAAATCTCTAACCCTTTCTCTTTTGGTATGCCGAATATGACATCATAACTTTCATCTTCCATTCCAATGAATAATATTAATCCTAGTATTAGACTTAGGGAGATGGCTCCTCCTCATATCCCACTCTCATTTGGTGGAGCTCATATTCCCCAAATGACTCCAACAGCTGGAAGCCAACCTCCTTTTCCTTCTAGGTCTAATCATAGTCTTAATGCTCCTGGATGGAATAATCAACTGGGAAGAAAAGATTTTGCCTATGTTATGTCCTTTACACCTTCCTCCTCCACATCGATTCCAACCAACACATTTGATATGAAAAATCCACCCCTATCCTCCATATTTCCACCCGGAGGGAGTCAGTTTCATACTATGGAAAACCCCCAGCCTGGAGCTCCTCTAGCTAGGGGCAATGTTTATAAATCTCATTATATTGTTCGTAAAGGTATGGGGCCCACAAAACTTCTTATGAATCAGTTTGGAGGAGGATATTACCATACCGTATATGACCATGCTGCATATCAAAACCTTGGTTGGGTTGCAATCCCTTAACATCAAGCTTTCTCGGGAGCATGGGGTCAGATTCCACAACTGCAGCTCCCTTTTCTAGCCACTCTTAATTTTACAGAATCACGAAGATTAATGAATGACCTGGTGCACCATGATCCATCATTTCTCCCCGTCCCCACCAATATTCCTTGTGATATTTCGAAAATCGATGGCAAGACTAGTGAGGATCCTAGTGATCATGTCACTACTTTTCATCTTTGGTGCTCCTCCAATTTCCTTATGACGATTCTATTCGTTTGAGACTATTTCAATGCACCATATGCTTGCGTATCTTGGTTGTTGAGGACAAGTTGCAGGTATAAATATTTTATTTGAGTGCTCAACAATTCTCTTCATTGAACGTCCAGACGAGGTAGACTCTTTATCTTGTCTTGTTAGCATTTTTATTTATATAGCATACTTGGTATTAGAGTTTATTTCTACAGTCATTCCATCTGTTGTGGCTTACCCCATGCCATAGATTGATTTTCCATGTAACAGAATTGGAGACCATAATAGGGATCGAATCTTCTATTTTGGGGTTTGGAGTGTTTTTCTCCTTCGATTTCTCTTGGTTAGCCTGATTTTCTTTGTCGCATGATTTCTTGAAAACCTATTTTTAATCTGTATCTAAGTTTCTTGGCCTTTTCCTTGCCCTGGCAGTGTTTTAATACATATA
>ML820370.1:84500-109365 GCA_009831015.1 Picea engelmannii
GGTTTAATTTTTGGGTGGTTTTCTTTCTCATCATATTTTTCATTGGTTGTCCTTCCATCTTGGTCTGAGTGTTTGCTTCTTGGTATCATGCTTGGCTTGTATTTTTTTTCTTGCAGTAGGGTCTATATATCAAGTTGTTATCCAGTCCTTGCATTTTCATTCCTTTATATTGAAAATAAAAAAATATACATTTTTCATTATGGCATTTAATCTTTGGTTTTTTAGTATTGATCTTGATACATATGAAAGATTGCATCTTATTTGAAATTGCGGAGATGAACTGAAAGTTGCATTTTTAAAAGGTTATCATCTTTTGAGAATTGAATATTAGGAGTTAGCTTAATGTTCATATTCATTTATTTAATTTGTTGAGTCATAACATCATCAGTTTCATGACCACGTCTCTTGAGTAAACAAATCCATTAAAAGTAATGTTGATTAATTAAAATTGGTTAGAAACGATTCCATTTTTCAAAGTGCACAAACAAGCATAGGATATAGGGCCTTGGAATAGGATTTGTGAGTAAGCATATCCAAGTCTTAATTTCAGCATATGTCTCTAACCAAGGAGTGGTCAAATACATTGTGCAATTAGTGATGTCAGGATGCTCCTCTCACACTGAAGTTAAGCACGAGGTCACGCAAAGTTGGTTTCATAGGTATATCTCTAATACATTCTTAGTGTCAGATATATTTATGGGGATCTATTCGTATATGGGGGTATTTCTAGTACCTTTACCTCTGTGAGAGGCGGTGATTTCAAGATTTTAGGATTTTCTACCCTGCACATATGATGGACCAGACTTATGACTATTTTCCTGTGCATTGGTTATATCATGGTGTATTTAGTTTCTTAACATAGGTAGCCAAATAGGTTACTTGTGTTATAACCCTAATTTGCACCAGACATGCTTACCTGGCATCAGGCCATATCAGATTCCTTCTTTGCCAAAACATTATTGAACAACTCTTCTTAAAAACCCCTTTTATAAGGAACCATGCACCCTCCTCCATTACTAAACGTGTGTACATGCTAGCTCACCCAAGACAACCCGCGTATACCTACAAAAGCACGAAAAAAGGAAAGTTGTTGACGGAACACACAACTTTGGGTAAGTTAACTAAACCTTTTGGTCATGTATGGCTAGTCACTCGACCAAATACCTAGCTTCTTCTAGGCTATAAAAGAAGGGTTAGGGGTCCCATTTGAAAGGAGGAGAATCATAGTAAAGAAACTATACCTAATTAAGAATTTCCTTTGTCCCAACCTTTAGCAGTCCTTGTGCAAAGAGAAGTATAGAGAAAAGCAGTTGGAAGACAGTGGAAGAAGAGCCCAGGACCAAGATCAAGGAGAAATAGTTGAATTTATCATTGTAAGGTATCATTGTGAGGTTAATAAAATAATTTATTTTCCCGTCCCGCCATATGAGATTGTCATTATTGGAATACTGATTGTATTATTGATTAAATCTCTAACCCGTTAGTTCATAGATCAAATGCATGTGGAGTTCATTGTTTGTCTTTAGTGAATGGAGGTCAGCATTGGGAGGAGAGTTGTAGTCAAAGAATGACCAAGCGCAAAAAGGGATCGACATCAAACACAAAAAACAAGATACGTCAACTTAATCTCTTGAGCCTTGTGTTTACATATGAGTAATGGGGTTTAGGCATGGGATGATGGTAAAAAGTAAGAATCTTTAGGTCATTTCCGCATGCATGATAAAAACCTTAGCGCTAGTCTGTAGGAGGGATTTCCCAACCACAATAGAATTGGCGACCATATTGGGGATCTCTAGGGTTTCCAAGAATGTTTTTTCTTGGGTATTTTTAAGAACTAGTTTCATTTCTTGTTTTTAAAGTTTCTGCAAAAGTATGAGCTAACATAGATTCTCGTCTTCCATACCAGTTATCTCTATTTCTTTGCTTGACTGCATTTTTTTTTCTAAGGCCCACAGAGGTACATGCAACCTGTATAAGATTTGAACACGTTTACCTGCGCCCTACCTTCCCACATCCCGCATGTACACACTAGCCTAGGAAGTGTCGGTCGCGTGTATGATTCCAAAAAAATTATTTTAGAGAGGCATTCATCCTCTCCCCTGTCAGAAATAATCCTTCTCAGGGGTTTTCTGGAACTCTTTTTGGTCTCTATTTTTGCAGTTTGTAGCTTAGCTACCACCTCAGATTGGTTTTGTTCTATGAAATTTTCCTTCAATTGTTTTTTTTTTTTTTGACAAAGTAAGTTTCTGAGTCTTCAAGAGATTTTGGTTCTCAATACCAGTAGTCTCTGCCAGTCTTTGATTACTTTTATTTTCATTTTTGAAGAGTTGCAGAGGTACACACAGCCTGCATAAGGTTTTCATGTGTGTACACGTGCTCTGACCTTACACAACTCGCATGCACACACTTGTTGTTGAACTGTCAGCATCATCCCTGTTGAGAAAAATTTTGTTTAAGGAGAGGCAGTCATCCTTTTCCTTGTCAAGAGTTATATCTCTCAGGATTCTTGGTCTCTATCATAGTATCTTAGCCTAGGTTTGGACTCGCTTATAGATTTATTTTTCATTTAGAATATTTCTTGTGTTTCCTAGCTTTTTTAACTTATTTTTATCTTGAAATTTTAAGAAAAATGAGTTGCATTTTGAATCGTACCATGAATCGTGCATTCATCAGTTTCTTTTAGAATATTTTGTTATTTCTGCTTTGATTGGAAAAAAATAAAAAATAAACTCTTAGTTTGTTAGATCTCTTTCTTTCCTGGCATTTTCTTTGCATTGTTATTTGAAAAAGAAAAATAAATTATCATAGAGTTGTGTTTTCTTCTAATTTTAAAAGCATTTCAAAAAAATAAAATAAGAAATATAATCATTCTTTGCCAGTGTTTATATAAGTTTCATCATTTTTTGCAAGAGTCTTAACAACATCAGTTGCACTACTGTACCCTTTTTGAGTAAACCAAGCCAGTAAAAAGAACGCTAATTACAATTTACTAGACTTTATGTTTGTAGGGTCCATCAACTAGATTAGGCTAGAGCCTTGATTTAGGTTGGAGAGGAAACTCTTAAAGGCTATAAAACAAACATACGAGTTTGTGCTAAGGAGTGTAGAAGTCTAGTAACATGAAAATTATCTAGGACCCCCCTCTAACATAGGGGCTAAACATGAGGCCGTGTGTGGAAAGGTAGTGGAGATAACCCCTTCAAAGCTAGACAAAGCATAGTGGGGAACACATATAGAGGACTTGTCTTGGGATTCCGTTGATCGCATTTGCCACAGAGATTTGTCGGTCTCAAATCCATTCGAGGCCCTCAGTCATCTTTTGGAACACTTGCTTTTGATACCCTTGATGGGTTTCGTTCTTGATACCCTGCACATTGAGGTCCACCCGACTGTCGACTGCACCCGCCTGGTGATTGTTCATGAGCTGACAACCTAGTTGCCTTTATTTTAGGGACTTACACATGTGACCGTGGGGGTATACCATAGTGCCTAGGACAGACATTGGGCCACGCTTTGCAAAGTATACTTGGACGTTGCTTCTTTTTTCGAGTTTCACTTGCACCGGTAAGTTTCTCTAGTGTTGGTTGGTGTAACTGTTCTTCCAACTAGTTAATCGTTTGCTTGATTTTCCTTTAGCTACTTTTAGTATGTTCTCTGTGCTCCCTAGTTTTCCATAGTGAGTTAGTCATTCATGGCTTTGGGTCTCTGACCTAGGGTGGTAGACCACCCACTCCACCGGTCGTGAGGACTTTTTAGTCTTCCACTTAGAAACGTGGAGCCACCTCTTTATAGGCATTGTTTTGATAACACTGGTTCTTCAGAGTTAATATGTGAGACTTTTACGGATTTAAACGATCCCGAAAGGGGAGAACCTCTTCATAAGATCTTCATGGCTAAATTTCTTGATGATACCAACCAAGGAACCCCCTCGCAAGGGGATTCTTGTGCTTTTCCTTTCTTCGGAAACGTTGGTGTCACTTTGATGGCCACTTTGTACATTCTTGGGTTGAATGTGGGATTACTGGTTTGGTTGGGTACCATTCCAAATGTCCCAAATGCTCTTGACGCTTCTCAGATAAGCACTTCATGTCATGGGCACCCTTTTGATGTTTCTTCGTCAACAAATTTTTCTCCTCCTCCTTCTCCCACCTCTGGTGAAAGTACAGTTACTAGTAACCAAAAGTCTAAACGAAATAGAAAGAGGAAGAATAGGAAGAAGAAATCACCAAACTCTATGAGTCATGTTGGAGATAGGTCGACAACCTCTGTAAGTCATGTTGAAGACCAACATCCAGCCTCTAGAAGTTATGTTGGGGGCACACACCCACCCTCTGCAAGTCATTCTGGGGAAAAGAGTCCAGTCAATGCTAGTTATATTGGTAATAGGTTTGTAGCCTCTGCAAGTCAAGTTATCGACCCATCACTAACCTTTGAAAGTCATGTTGGAGATGTGCAACCAACCACTGCTAGTAATGTTGAGGGCATCGATTCTGTTGAGAAACCTAGATAGATAGGATGTAAGCCTAAGTTCCCTTGTAAGTTTTGGAAGGGAGATCACCTTACACATATGTGCCCTGGCATTCCATAGGTACAAAGATTATGGTCCTTGTCTGCAAGCTCTTATGACTCTGAGTCTTCTCAGGTTTTCTCTCAGCCTATTCAACCATTGATTTAGAAAGTGATCATGTCAATGCAGTCATCGACTGATCCCACTCCTCTTTTGAGGGGTGAGGTGCCTTTAGACCTTATAGTCTCTCAGCCTATTCAACCATTGGTTGAGAAAGTGATCATGCTGATGTAGTCATCGGCTGATCCCACTCCTCTTTTGGGGGGTGAGGTGCCTTTAGACCATGTAGTCTCTCAGTCTATGCAACCATTGGTTGAGAAAGTGATCATGTCGATGCAGTCATCAGTTGATCCCACTCCTCTTTTGGGGGGTGAGGTTCATTTAGACCAAGTAGTCTTGCAACCTATTCAGCCATTGGTTGCGAAAGTGGTCATGCCAATGCAGTCATCAGATGATCCCACTCTTCTATTGGGGAGTGACATGTCTATTGACTATGTTTTTAGCATTTACGGTTCAGTATTTTCAGAACAAGGGGGCATTCCGCTCGCTCCGAGCACACTCCCTCCAAGCCCTAGGATGGTTTCCTTTGATTGGAATGACCTTGTTGAGCCTCGTCTTCATTCCTCTGCACCCTTTCAAATAAGGGTTGAAGTTAATTCAACAAACATTTATCGATGTATTGTGGATGAAGGAGGATATTCAAGTATTTTTTCCTCCTCAGTTTGGAAAGTCTTGGATTCTCCCACGCTTGTGTCTACTTCACATGAGTTTTTGGCTTTTGATATATGTCCTAGTGAATATTTGGGGGTTCTTCCTTAGTTACCTATATCTTTAGGTGGGAAGACTATCCTTGTTGATGTTGTAGTGGTGCAAGACCCATTAGATTTTAATATGCTTCTCAGGCGTGATTATGTATAAGCTATGAATGTTGTGGTATCTATGCTCTTCCGAGTGATGCATTTCACTCACAATGGAAGCATTGTCACTATTGACCAGCCTACATCTGATAATCACCATCCTAATTTGGCATTATTTCAGACTTCCCATTTATATGTTCCTAGCGTTTGTGTAGACTCTACCCCACCACGGGTTAATTATGTGGCATCTTATCCTCGATGTTTAATTGCTTCTGAGCAGGAACCTGTCAAATCATGTTGGATTTCCTGAGAATTGGTCTCAACAATTGATCCATTGGTTTATCCATTGGGGGCATGGGAGCCCTTGTTTCCCCCTCTTGGTCCAAGTAGTCTTGAGTATCCTTCCGAGTATGATCTCATTGTTTGTAGATCCTAAAGCCCTCGTGCTTGTGATTCTTCGATGATAAACTCTACCAGTCCTGGCCATAACCTCCATCATCATATGGAGTATGGTCAGTTTACTTCACCCTTTGGGACTGTCAACCCTCATTTGCGTGATTTCTCAGATTTTGAATTACCTTCACATGAGGCTATCCTTGAAGCCATGACTACGGTTTCTATACTGAGGGACGACTTACACCATGGTTTGTGATTTCTTTCCTTTTGGGAGACTTTCCAAGTTGACTATCGAAGAGACTCTTAGTATGAGCCTAGTAGCAGGCTCTACCTGAACTTGTTTCATACATGAGTCATAGGCCCCATGGGTCTTCTTTTAAGCCCTTTTAAGACCCTCTAAACATGAAAATATTGCGGAGCAATCTTGTGGCCTTCCATGCTCGTTAAACTAAAATTTTAGGTCACGTCTGTCCGACAGTAGTTTACCCCTTTTTCGGTCTGGACGGTCAACTGTATGAACAAAGGTATACTCTAAGGAACTCCAATTATCTAGAAGAGTACCCTCGGGTATCATTTTAAGCCTTTTTCGGGCCTGAGGGACTAAATGTACGAAAAAGGAACCCCCACAGAGTCCATATTTAAGCTCTTTTCGGACTCCCTAAAATTGAAAAGATCCTCGAGTGACCTTATTCTTTCACATTCGTTAAAATGGTCTAGAAGAAAATTCCTAACGGAGTCCATAGTTAAGATTTTTTCAGACTCCTTAAAAATGAAAAAATGGTCGAGTGATCATGTCTTTATCACACTCATTAAAATGGTTTTGAATAGACGTCTTTTCGGTGTTAATTTACCCCTTTTTCGAACCTACTAGACTACTTTCGAAAAAGGTACCCCATTGGAGTCTCCTTTTACGTTTTTCAGTCTCTATAAATATGAAAAAACACCGAGCTTACCTTCTCTGGGCTCGTTAAACTTACATTGAAGGACATTACCATTGTGTGTTTTGTTAACCATATTTGCATACTTGCATATTTGGTCTAATGTCGGCTCCATGTTGCTCTCAACTTAACCATCTAGTGCATGCCTTATACGCAAGCCCTGTAGCACTTTGCCTCTACGTCTTGACACCTTTGGTCCTAGGATGGATTTTTCCCGAGTGTCCTTTCTTTGAACATCAATCTTGTCCTTGTGCCTCGAACTTGTATGTTTGTGACACTCATTCCTCCTTTCTAACATAACAATTTTTTATTCTTTTTCCAAAATTATTGAAAAAGACAAAAAAATCAATAATACCCCGAAAAGAGGAAGGGAAAAGTATTTTCTTTGTCTTGGCAGCACAATGAGTCGCCCTTGGATAAATCACATCTTTTAGTTTATTTGTCAAAACCTGATATTTAATATGACCTTAGGAAGTTGTTCCCACTACATTGAGTTGTGTCCTCCTCCATTTGGTTATTCTTTCTAACATATGGAGAGTTTGCATTGCCTCCTGCCTCATAAACTTATGTTAATGCCATGTTTCTTGAGTCTCATCATTTGTCGTGCTATTGTCTAAGGGAATTTTTTACCAAGACTGAGTCGACCCCTCTGCAGTTTGTCCCTTGCCATGATTCCTGGCCATCCCAAAAGTCCAATCAAGTCTTTGTTCGAGATCAATGAAGCCTTCAGTCTGTTCATCAATATCCTCTAGTCCATGACCGAGGAGCCGTCGAAGACCTCTGGTAGTGAATTCTTACACTCATATTACACTCCTACCCAAGTTTTGAAGATTTTGAAGTTGTTGCTCGAGCTTTGAAGACCTCATCTCCAGCCATCAGGCCTCATCAACTTCTAGAAGATGGATACTCTACATGTATATCTTTTTGATTTCGAGATGTAGCTCTGTTGTGTATTGCTCATAGCTACACTTTATATATTTATATGACATGGATCTACAGTTTATTTGATTGGTAGCCATGATGTTATTTCATCCCGAGTATGGGTATGCCTGCCTCAGTGACACAATTATTATTTTGCAGAAGGCACCTCCTGAGTTCTGGTCCTTGGGCTCACTTGTTTGGAATGTTGGAGAAGATTGTTAATGTATTTCGGCCATCGGATTCTCTTCTGACCTCGCACATTAGGGGGCATCTGTTATAACCCTAATTTTCACCAGACATGTTTACCTGGCATCAAGCCATCTCAGATTCCTTATTTGCCAAAACACTGTTGAACAACTCTTATTAAAAACCCCTTTTATAAGGACCCACATGCCCTGCTCCATTACTAAACGCGTGTACACTCTAGCTAACCCAAGACAGCCTGTGTGTACCTATAAAAGCATGGAAAAAGGAAAGTTGTTGATGGAACACACAGCTTTGGGTAAGTTAACTAAACCTTTCGGCCATGCATGGCTGGTCACTTGACCAAGTACCTAGCTAATTCTAGCCTATAAAAGAAGGGTTAGGGGTCCCATTTGAAAGGAGGAGAATCATAGTAAAGAAACTATACCCGATTAAGCATTCCCTTTGTCCCAACCTTTAGCAATCCTTGTGCAAAGAGAAGTATAGAGAAAAGAAGTTCAAAGACAGTGGAAGAAGAGCCCAGGACCATGATCGAGGAGCAGTAGCCAACTTTATCATTGTAAGGTATCATTGTGAAGTTAATAAAATAATTTATTTTCTCATGCCACCATATGAGATTATCATTATTGGAATATTGATTGTATGATTGATTAAACCTCTAACCCGTTAGTTCATAGATCAAATTCATGTGGAGTTCTTTGTTTGTCTTTAGTGAATGTAGGTTAGCATTGGGAGGAGAGTTGTAGTCAAAGAATGACCAAGCGCAAAAAAGGGATCGACATCAAACACGAAAAATAAGGTACGTCAAATTAATCTCTTGAGCCTTGTATTTACATATGAGTAATGGGGTTTAGGCATGGGATGATGGTAAAAAGTAAGAATCTTTAGGTAATTTTTGCATGCATGATAAAACCCTTAGTGCTAGTCCGTAGGAGAGATTTCCCACCCACAACAACTTGTAGGGGTTATTATGCAGGTTCCCTAAGTTAGATAAGGGTTGGGAAACACACAACATTTATGGAGGATTACCTCTCCGGGGGATCTAACCTAATGCGTTGTTAAGCCCAGGAGGTCCCTTATAACTAATTCTGATACCTCCGATCTTTTGAAGGGAGTCTCAGGCCCCTCTTGGGTGAGGCATACCTACTCTAGTGAGGGAGTCCCTTTTTCAGCTACTATATCTTATTTGTGTGCATTTTTCCTTTTTGTTTATTTTGGTGTTTTCTTTGATTGTTAGTTGGCCTTAGGATTTGTTTTTATATCTCAAGTCTTGAGTCATTGTGTAGTGAGACCAAATTCCTTGCACGTATCGCCATTTGTTGAAGTTACCACCGGATATTGCTTCTTTTCCTTCTAAAAGGATTAAAATTATCAAACGTGGTACATAAACCTCCACTTATCAGACTTCTGGGCATACAAGTATGAGTACTAAGTCGAGTCAGAAATATACTAGGAGTCATTCAACTCCCATACCTTCTGTAGTTAATGGAACTCCTTCGATGCCTTCAACCAGTGTGGTTGTAGTGTCGGAGGTTCCCATCACTACTTCTATCCATCCTGTGGTTTCTAATCAACACATAGTAACAAACCCTTTTGGGTCTCTTTTTAGTATGCATGGATACAATTCTTAGTCCATTCCTTAAATCTCTAACCCTTTCTCTTTTGGTATGCCGAATATGACATCATAACTTTCATCTTCCATTCCAATGAATAATATTAATCCTAGTATTAGACTTAGGGAGATGGCTCCTCCTCATATCCCACTCTCATTTGGTGGAGCTCATATTCCCCAAATGACTCCAACAGCTGGAAGCCAACCTCCTTTTCCTTCTAGGTCTAATCATAGTCTTAATGCTCCTGGATGGAATAATCAACTGGGAAGAAAAGATTTTGCCTATGTTATGTCCTTTACACCTTCCTCCTCCACATCGATTCCAACCAACACATTTGATATGAAAAATCCACCCCTATCCTCCATATTTCCACCCGGAGGGAGTCAGTTTCATACTATGGAAAACCCCCAGCCTGGAGCTCCTCTAGCTAGGGGCAATGTTTATAAATCTCATTATATTGTTCGTAAAGGTATGGGGCCCACAAAACTTCTTATGAATCAGTTTGGAGGAGGATATTACCATACCGTATATGACCATGCTGCATATCAAAACCTTGGTTGGGTTGCAATCCCTTAACATCAAGCTTTCTCGGGAGCATGGGGTCAGATTCCACAACTGCAGCTCCCTTTTCTAGCCACTCTTAATTTTACAGAATCACGAAGATTAATGAATGACCTGGTGCACCATGATCCATCATTTCTCCCCGTCCCCACCAATATTCCTTGTGATATTTCGAAAATCGATGGCAAGACTAGTGAGGATCCTAGTGATCATGTCACTACTTTTCATCTTTGGTGCTCCTCCAATTTCCTTATGACGATTCTATTCGTTTGAGACTATTTCAATGCACCATATGCTTGCGTATCTTGGTTGTTGAGGACAAGTTGCAGGTATAAATATTTTATTTGAGTGCTCAACAATTCTCTTCATTGAACGTCCAGACGAGGTAGACTCTTTATCTTGTCTTGTTAGCATTTTTATTTATATAGCATACTTGGTATTAGAGTTTATTTCTACAGTCATTCCATCTGTTGTGGCTTACCCCATGCCATAGATTGATTTTCCATGTAACAGAATTGGAGACCATAATAGGGATCGAATCTTCTATTTTGGGGTTTGGAGTGTTTTTCTCCTTCGATTTCTCTTGGTTAGCCTGATTTTCTTTGTCGCATGATTTCTTGAAAACCTATTTTTAATCTGTATCTAAGTTTCTTGGCCTTTTCCTTGCCCTGGCAGTGTTTTAATACATATATGTGGTTTTTCCCCTAACATACGCAAGTCGTCCTTCTTTAGGGCGCATACGTACACTGTTTTTTCTTAAACAAATTGGTGTTTGTTGGGTGAATTTTAATGGTTGTTGAGTTTTCTTGGGTCTTTGTCCTAACTTTTGAGTTCTTGCAAAGTGATACAAAACCTTTTTACTATTGAATTTTTTGGTGGTTTTCTTTCTCATCATCTTTTTCATTGGTTGTCCTAGCATATTGGTCTGAGTGTTTTCTTCTTGGTGTCCTACTTGGATTGTCTTTTATTTTCTTGCAGTAGGGTCTATATATAAAGTTGTTATTTGGTCCTTGCATTTTCATTCCTTTATATTGAAAATACAAAAATACACATTTTTCATTATGGCATTTTCTCTTTGGGTTTTTTAGTATTGATCTTGATATATATGAAAGATTGCATCGTATTTGAAATTGTAGAGTTGAATTGAAAGTTGCATTTTGAAAATCTTATTAGCTCTTGAGAATTGAATATTAGGAATTAGCTTTATGTTCATATTAATTTCTTTAATTTGATGAGTCATAACATCATCTGGTTCATGACCACATCTCTTGATTAAACAAATCCATTAAAAGTAACGTTGATTAATTAAAATTGATTAGAAACTATTTCATTTTTCATAGTACAGAAACAAGCATAGGATATAGGGCCTTAGAATAGGATTTTGTGAGTAAAATTATCCAAGGATTAATATCAACATATGTGTCTAACAAGGGAGTTCTGAAATCTATTATGTAATTAATGACATTAGGATGCTCCGCTCACACCAGAGTTAAGCATGAAGTCACGTAAAGTTGGTTGCATAGATAGCCTTGTAATACCTTCTTAGTGTCAGATATGTTTATGGGGATCTATACATATATGGGTGTCTTTCTAGTAACTTTACCTCTGTGAGAGGTGGTGATTTCAAGATTTTGGGCTTTATTACCCTGCCCGTATGGTAGACTTGGCTTATGACTATTCTCTTGCGCATTGGTTATATCGTGGTGGCTTTAGTTTCTTAACATAGGTTGCCACATAGGTTACTTGAAGGGGTTATTCTTGCAGGTACCCTAAGTCAAATAAGGGTCGAAAAACACACAACCTTTATGGAGGATTACCTCTATGGGGGGATCTGACTGAATGCATTGTTAATCCCACACGAGCCCTTATAACTGATTCTGATACCTTCAATATTTTGAAGGGAGTCTCAGGCCCCTCTTGGGAGAGGCATACCTACTATAGCGAGGGATGCCCCTTTTTAGATACTATATCCTGTTTGTGTGCATTTGGCCTTTTTGTTTATTTTGTTGTGCTCTTCGATTGCTATTTGTCATTAGGATTTGTTTTTATATCTCAATTCTTGAATCATCATTGAGCCAGACCAACTTCCTTGCAGGTCTCATTGTTCATTGAAGTTACCAGTACATCTTGAGTCTTTTCTTTCTAAAAGGATTAAAGTCATCAAACGTGGTACACACACCTCCACTTACCGAACTTGTGATCATGCAAGTATGAGTACTGAGTCGAGTCAGAAAGATACTGGGAGTCCTTTGACTCCCATACCTTCCATAGTTAATGGAACTCCTTCGATGCCTTCAACCACTACAGTTGTAGTGTTGGAGGTTCCTTTCATCACTCCTATCCTTCCTATTGTTTCTACTCATCCCATAGTAAGAAACCCTTTTGGGTCTCTTTTTAGTACTCCTGGATACAATGTTCAATCCATTCCTTTGGTATCTAACTCTTTCTCTTTTTGTATGTAGAATATGACATCACAACTTTCATCTTCCATTCAAATGATAAATACTAATCCTAGTATTGGGCCTAGGGTCATGGCTCCTTCGCATATCCCACTCTTGTTTGGTGGGGCTCTTATTTCCCAAATGCCTCCTATGGATGGAAGTCAACCTCGTTTTCCTCTTGGGTCTAATCCTAGTATTAATTCTCCTGTATGGATTAATTAACCGGGCGGGCACACTACTACCTATGTTCTATCCTTTACACCTTCTTCCTCCACAATTATTCCAACCAACACATTTGGTATGATGAATCCACCCCTATCCTCTATATTTCCACCCGAAGGGAGTCAGTTTCATACTATGGGAAACCCCTAGCATGGAGCTCCTCTAGATGAGGGCAATGTTTACAACCATCATTATATTGTTCCTACAAGTATGGTGCCCACACAACCTCTGACCAATCAATTTAGAGGAGGATATTACCATAGCAGAGAGGGCCATGGTGCATACCAGAACCCAAGTTGGGTTACAGTCCCTCAGGATCAATATTTACTGGGAGCATGGGCTTAGATGTCGCAACCATGACTCACTTTTCTGGCCACGCTTAATTTTCCAGACTTGTCAAGATTAATGAATGACCCGGTGTATCATGATCCATCATGGCCCCTCATCCCCACCAAGATTCCTTCGGATATTTCTAAATTCAATGGAAAGGATGGAGAGGATCTTGGTGATCATGTCACTACTTTTCATATTTGGTGCTCATCCAACTCCCTTAATGACGATTATATTTGTTTGAGAATGTTTCAATGTACCCTCACGGGGGTTCTAGCGAAATGGTACATTGAGCTACCAAGGAGAACTTATAGAAATTTTAATCAGATGGTTTTAGTCTTTCTCAACCACTTCCAGTTGTTGGTTAGTTACAATATCAAAATAAAACTTATATTAGCCCTCCACCAATACAAATACACCCATATCTTAGACCATATCTAAGAGTGGCATAGACAGAAAAGGTTGATCAAAGCCTAAATTCCTCTAGAGTTTCTATTCAAATGGTTCCTTAAATCCCTAATGCCTTATATTTCAAAGGATGTTTCTACATTTGGGGTAATGTCTGAAGAGGAAGCTATTTTCAAATCCCAACAATTGGACCTCATATATGCTCAATATGGGATGTTATATGAAATTCTTTCTGATGCACCAAGGTCAAATTACAACCATAGACAAAATCATGGGCCTCGTGCCAGTGACATCATAGGCTCTGCAAATACTAAGTCTACAAACTTGGTGACACACAATTTCAAGGAGTTGTCTCTAATCCAGTCTATAGTAGGACAATATTTTTTTGTTTCCTCCACTCCCACTCATTTGGCAAATGTTCATTCTGTATAGTCTTCGACCAACCCGAATGGTAACCAACAACCAGGAGGGAATAGAAAGAAAGGAGGTGGTAATAATCATAAGGGTGTGAATAATAATAATAATAATAAACCCAAGGAAAACACTAACAATGATAGATCAAATAACAATTTTGGTGAGATTAAGGAAGAAAATAGGAAGCTGAAGTTTCCTTATAAACTTTGTATAGATGATCAGCTTACCCACTTATTCCCCTAACTTGAGGAAGCAATGAGGATCTTATCTCAACCACCAATTGTGTTGACTAATACATTTCCACATAATCAACACATGGCCTCTATCTCCTCTAATGTCGAAAATGTAGTGAGTGGGAATCAAAACCCCCTAGTGCATGAGGGTGGTTGTCTATGTGTAAATATGGTCAAGTGTTAGAATAATGTAGCCACTTGATATCGTGATTACATTTCTTCATGGACTCTTCTAGGTATATATTCTCCCCCTCCTCTGAAAATACCTTTGCAAATCGAAAATCCAGTACCTCTGCCTCATATTTCGAAAGGATTACTAAAACACTCTACCCACAAACCTATTGCTAGAGCTTCCCAGAACTATTTGATTGTATAATATCTGGGTCAAACCCCTTGTGTTATGCCAACTTTGGAGGTGCTCCAAATGTGTCCTTCATAGATGAACACCCTATTATATACATTAGAATCTCTAGACCCATGTGGCTCTAAGGTTATAAATTTTAACGTCACAGATGTGAGGCCTCGCTTTCCTTACCACGTGACTTTACAAATCTATGTGGATTAATCGAAGTATACCATCAAATGTACTATTATTTATGAAGGTGTTGCAACGTGTGTGATGTCCTTAACATATTGGAAATTTGTTGGCTCTCCAACCCTCTCTCAATATCTAACTACGTTGACTGCACTTGATGGTTATACTTTCCAACCCCACAAAATTATTCCCACCTTTCCGGTCCATTTAAGTGGAAATACAGTGGAGGTGGTCGATGCACCCCTTGACTATAATTTATTACTAGGGCGTAATTGGACTTATTCTATGACTGCAGTCGTATCCTTTGTTTTCCGCACTCTATGTTTTCCTCACAAAGGGAAAATCGTGATGATTGATCAGTTATCATTTGTGCATGCTAGTCCCAATGCACCAGCTGGACCTTCAATCCCCACGATCAATAATTATCAATCAGAAACTAAGGATATTTGTGTCAGAATGTATTCCTCCTGTTGATTAAGGTTGGTTGTCATTGATGTCAGCCCTTGAAGAAATCCCCTTAGCACAAAGGTTTGGGTAATGGACCCAATATTGTTTGATGTAAATATGAATCATTATTGTTTTTTCATGGTTGATAAGAAGTAAATATGGATGAACTCCAAAGTGATCCCCTTATGGTGAAAGCCCTCACGGGAAGATGCTTTGTGGAGTAAGAGAACCCATGCTTAATTATTGAATAATGAGATGAAGGAAAGTGAATTTTTCAGGGAAAATATCCTATATGGATATTGTTTGTCATGTCATTTCCGGTGGTATGTGGAACGTCACATAATTCCTCACGGTTAGAGAGTTATGGCCATGAGAAGTTGGAGACCCTAGGTTTGGGTAATGGACCCAAGTTTGTTTGATGGGTAATAGTATGAGTTATGATATATTTTTAGATAATACTATTCTATATGGATATTACATTTCATGCCATTTCTAGTGGTATGTAGAATGTCACATAATTCCTCACGGTTTGAGAATTATGGCCTTACGAAGTTGGAGGACCCTCATATGTCATCTAGAAGCCCCAAAAGGTCAAAGTAGTCAAAGTGGTTTAAGAGATTTTAAAAGGTAAATAATAAACTGAAGTGATGAGTGCATTATAATTCAACTTGAATAAAAAATAAATTATCTCAATAATAAATTTAATGGCGAAATTAGAAGTGGACCCAACCCTAAATAACGAAAGTGGGCCAAGTGACCTAGAAGATATTTTTAAGGAAGCTACTTGGAGAGTATAAATAAGAGGCAAGGCTCTCTCATTTGAAACACACTTGAGAATATTGAATATATATATGTGTCTGAGGTAACCAAGGATATATAAACCATAATTCTGAGTGAAGTTGAAGAAAATAAGGCTGAAATGAAAGGAAGGATAAATTCTTTTGATGGTGCTTTCTAAGGTATGTTATTTACAGGTCATCTCAACATTTTCGCTATAAATTTTTTTATATAATGATTCAGACCATGAAATTGCTATGAAAGTGAGAAAACATATCCAAGTATATGTGGTAAAAAAATCATCTTGTGAGTCGTTTTATTTTTGGAGTTACACTCCGTGGAAAATAGGGTTTGTGGTCAGTCCTAAAACTAGTCAAAATGAGGTGTTTCGGGTAAAAACGTCATAACTTCTTCATAACACATCCAAATTCAGTGAGACAAAATGTGTTGGTTAGGGTACAGTATGTAGTATACTATTACTTAGTATTCTTTGTAACAATTTTATATCAATTCATAAAATAGGTTGTGCGGGGCACGCTCTATAAGGTCGCTCTCTAGAATAAGCTAGAATTCAGCAAGGTATGCCATTTTTGATATAAATTATTTTCTAAGAGGTTCCAGGTAGAGAAACTTGGATTAATTGCATAAAACACACTAAAGAACAATGTGTATCAATTTCATATATTTATACATTACAGGTTCAAAGTTATGATTACTTCAAGTCAGGGTTGTTGACTAATCCAAAACTAGTCTTGTGAGACTAAAGAAAAGTTTGATGAAAATGCTAGTCTCTTGTTGATAAAGTTAAGGAAGGTTTGTAGGAATGTGATCATATACACCAGGTATATTACAGAGCTACAAATGAGATTTGTATGATGAAAATGATGAGGGATTTCGGTTGAGGTACATGTTGAGTACATGGTTGAGACAAGTAGTTGATGAGTTGGCACATACATGAGGTGTATAGTTGATGATGTTTTTACATATTGATGAGTAATAGTTGATGAGTAGTTGACACATGATTCGCACATACTTGGTACATGGTTGGATTCACTTGTTTATGGTACATGTTGATTACAGATTGGTGCATGGTTGATGCACTTGTTTATGGTACAGGTTGATTACAGGTTGGTGCATGGTTGATGAACTTGTTTATGGTGTTGGAGAATAACCCTAACTTACATTATTTTATACCTATATTAGACTCCTATATCTTGTTAAATACATTCATTTACACTTTATTTCACCTAATTTGTCCACATAGAGTAGAAGGGCACCTCATCCCTAGGTTTTAGGGAAAACTGCTAATTTTATATCAAGACTCAACTCTCGGTTCTTGATTTTCTCGATTTATTCTTGATTTTATTGATTTATTCATGATTTATTCCAAATTATCCATGAAAAAACCCATCAATTATTGGGGAATGTGCACGTCCTCTTTCAGTGAGAGATTTATTCCTTAATTAATGTTTTTTTTCATTACTATTATTAGTAACTACTATTTCGGGTCAGTTAAGTGAGTTGGAACTGCTTCTCTTGTTAGTTAAGTGAGATTAAGTGAGATAATGTGCATCACTTGACTCTTGTGGACATTAATGAGTGTGTTACATGTATCTTTAGTGGTCTAGGTTGAACTATGTGGTCTCCCTTTGCTTATGACACCTATTTTAGCTATTTATAGCTCTTTTTAACTAGAATTTCTATGTTGGAAATTTCATATATTCACCTCCTCTCTTCTTTTTGAGGATGGTTGAGGATGGTTTCTTTGATTTATGGAGAAAAAAATTTCTCTCATCTCTTGAATATGAGCAAATTTTTTGTGTTCAATTTAACTAGAATTCTAGATCTATCAGGGTTTCTGTAGGAATTCTACATGGTATAAGAGCTAGATTGAATCTAGTGGATTGTACATGGTTTTATTTGAAGGTATAGATCATCAGGAGGAACAGAAAGAAGAAATGGATCATTTCTCTCAGCCCACAAAACTCATTCTAAATCCTTTCAATTACTTCGAATGGAAGACAGAGATGTCTCTCCTCCTCCTAAGCAAAGGGCTTTTCTCGGTAACAATGGGAATAGAGAAAGAACCGACTGTTGCAGCGGAGAAGATAAAGTATTTCAATAAATTAGATGAAGTAATTGGGATGATATTCCTATCAATTTCCATAGATCTCCTCTTTCATTTCAGTAGAGCCACTACTCCCGATGTGGTCTGGACCACAATGGAAAGACTATTCGGCAAGCAGGATGCAATGAGAGTGCATCAACTGGAGAATGAACTCATATCCCTAAGTCCAATTAATTTTAGCAACCTTCAAGAATTATTCACCAAGTTCAAATCCCTCCTCGTTTAACTTAATGCATGTGGAGTCATGAAAGAGGAAGAACAACTCATCCTTTCAATTCTCTCGAAATTAGGCCCTGCATATTTCATATTTGTGTCGTCTTTTCAAGCATCTAAATTGAATAAGAAAAAATGGAAAATGCCTCCATTGAATGATTTCATTGCAGAATTGACTCAAGAGAAATATAATTTAGTCCAAATGGGTGCCATCAAGCATTCCAAGAACCAAGCACTTGCGGCTACTAATTCTCCAAAGAGCAGTGGAAAAGACAAGAAAAAAGGAACGGGTAAATTTCCTGAATCGAAGAAGGAGAGATCCGCACAATCTTCAGATAACTCTTCTAAGACTAAGGGTAAGAAGAAGAAGGAAATAACACTTTTCAGCTACTGTTCCAAAGGTTTTCATCCCAAAGAAAATTGCATGAGGAAGACTATCGATGAGATGGCTAAGCAATTGCAGCAGCATAATCTCACGGTGCCCGAAAATGCAAAGAAAAAAAATGATAATAGAACGGGAGGGAGAGCACGAGATGGTCATGCTTTAATGGCTGTCACATCCACTCCATCATCTTGGATCCTTGATTTAGGTTCATCGAACCATATGGATGCATCAAAAGATGAATTTTTCTCCATCGAAGAAAGCACCAGATCCCCAATTTACTTGGGAGATGCCACACCCGCAAAGGTATGCGGAGAAGGAATTGTTGATCTTGAAGGGGGTTGCTTCAAAAATGTGCTTAATGTTCCCTCGTTGTCTACAAATATTCTCTCAATATCTTAGATCACTCATTCTATCTCTAGAAGGAAGGTGGAGTTCACTCCAGACTCCACAGTGATTACCGACATTTCCACAGGCTCAGAGCTTGCACATGGAATTGCAGATCACGGTTCTCGTTTGTATTTGTTCTCCCACTTTGTTCCTAAATCTATTAGCACTATATTTCTGTCAAAATCTAATGATATCAGTAGGTTATGGCATGAATTATTTTTCCATCTAAACTATAAGTACTTTCACCAACTCAGCAAGGAAAACATGGTAGAAGGATTGCCAACTATTAAATTCACAAGCGGTGTATGTCAAGGATACATTCTTGGCAAGCATCCAGAGAAAAAATTTAACAAAGGGAAGGAACAGAGAGCTTATTCACCTCTTGGGATGATTCACAGTGACATCACAGGATCATTCCCACAGCCTTCAATCAGTAAGGCTTGATATGTACTCACCTTCATAGATGATTTCTCTCGCTTTACTTGGGTATTTTTTTTGAAATTAAAATCGGAAGTATTTGAATGCCTTGTAGAATTTAAAGCACTTGATGAGAATGATTCTGGGTGTAAGATTAAGATAATCCATACTGATAATGGGGGGCAGTATGTCAACAAATATGTGCAGCAACTTTGTATTGGTGTAGGTATACAACTACAACACACAGTGCCATATACACCACAACAGAACGATGTTGCGGAGAGGAAAAAACGGTCCTTAAAAGAGATGGCCAATTGTATGCTACAGTCGAAATCATTAGCTCCCAATATATTGGTTGAAGCTATTAATTGTGCATCATACATTCAGAACCTAGTTCCTCAAGAATCACTCAAAGGCACCACTCCTTTTGAATGTTGGACCGGTAAGAAACCGAAAGTGTCGCACTTTCGTATTTTTTGTTCATGAGCATGGGCTCACATTCCGATAGATAAGAGGAAGGATTTGGAGCCTCAAAGTGTTGAATGCATATTTGTTGGATATATTTAAGGTGTGAAATGATATATATTTATGGACTCTCACACTAAAAATTTCATTCTAGCTAGAAGTGTGAAGTTTGAAGAAGAATCACTGCATGATTTTTCAGAAGACCCTGCCGAGGAACCGCTTGTTGTCACTGATGAGGAGGAGTCAGAAACTTCTTTGAGCACTTCAGAGAATCCATTAGAGAAGAATTTTAGGTCTGATATAGAGGATGAGAAGTAGTTCATGGCTTCTCCAACTCAGTTTCCAACTTGGGCAGAGAAAACCATGCAAGATGCGGGTGAACTAGTCGGTGATCCTGCGGATACAAGAAGGACTAGATCACAGTTTTTTGGGGATCCTCAAGCCCTAGATGCCATAGAACCTTTGCTTCCAATAAATTTCTATGTGTCACTTGGTTCATATCCAAATTCACACTCTGAGGCTGCTAGAAACCCACTCAGGAAGGTTTCCATGGATGAAGAGTACTCTGCTCTTATGGACAACAACACAGGGGACATGGTTCCACTTCTGAAAGGAAGAAAGATTGTTCGATGTTGATGGATATATTGAACAAATATTTCTGCATATGGTTATATCATCAAGTACAAATCTTGACTTGTCGCAAAAGGATACTCACAGGTACATGGCATAGACTACACAGAGGCATTTGCACCTGTTGCAAAAATGCACTCCATTCGACTAGTTTTGGCCATTGTCGCTTCTCGCAGATGGGAAGTTCATCACATGAATTACATACACAAAATGATTCATGATAGAGTCATTTCACTAAAGTAATTCCCCATAGAGAAGAAATTTGCAGACATCTTCACCAAGTCCTTCAATGAAAAGAAATTTTCAAAACTAAGAGCTATGCTTGGAGTGGTGGAGACAACTTAATAGGTCACTTTTGGCCACTCAACATTTTTTTTCCTTTTTTTTTTTTTTTGGTGNGGGGGGGGTGGGGGCGTTCCCACAAGGTTTTCCCTATTTCCTCTTTTCATGAGGAGTTATTTTATGTAATGAGTAGCTAAAATGGCCAAGTTGTCCGGACTCAATTTTTTTTTCATTACAATTAGGCTTAAGGGGCGGTGTTGGAGCATAACCCTAACTTACATTAGTTTATACCTAGATTAGACTCCTAGATCTTGGTTAATACATTCATTTACAATTTATTTCATATGATTTGGCCACATAGAGAAGAAGGGTGCCTCATCCCTATATTTTAGGGAAAACGACTAATTTTAGATCAAGACTCAACTCCCGGTTCTTGATTTTCTTGATTTATTCTTGATTTTCTTGATTTATTCATGATTTATTCATGATTTATTCAAAATCCCCCATGAAAAAACTCATCTATTATTGGGGAATTCACACCTCCTCTTTGAGTGAGATATTTATTCCTTAATTAATTATTTTTGCCATTACTATTATTAGTAACTACTATTTTGGGTCAATTAAGTGAGTTGGAACTGCTTCTCTTATCAGTTAAGTGAGAATAAGTGAGATAATGCACATAAATTTACTCTTGTGGCCATTAATGAGTGTGTGACATGTAGTTTTAGTGGTCTAGGTCGAAATATGTGGTCTCGCTTAGCTTATGACACCTATTTTAGCTATTTCTAGCTTTTTTGACTAGAATTTCTATGTTGGAAATTCTATATATTCACCTCCTCTCTTCTTTTTGAGGATGGTTCCTCATGTATATTCATTTTTTATTAATATAATTCTTTGATTTATGTAGAAAAAACTTTCTCTCATCTCTTGAATATCAACAAATTGTTTGTGTTCAATTTAACTAGAATTCTAGATCTATCGGGGTTTCTACAGGAATTCTACATATGGTACAGGTTGATTACATGTTGAGATACAGGTTGTTGCATGGTTGATGCACTTGTTTATGGTACAAGTTGATTACAGGTTTGTACATGGTTGATGCACTTGTTTATGGTACAGGTTGATTACAGGTTGAGGTACAGGTTGATGCATGGTTCATATTTATTGGTATAGGCTTACAACAATATATCTCATAGTGATAGTGTGACAGTGGTTCCATCACTCTACTTCTACATCAGGGTGTCAGGACGGGGCAAGGACAGGTGGTTGTAGCCACTTTCTGGTTGTAGCCGAAGAACATAGAGGGTTGTAGCCTCCTTCTCGTTGTAGCCAGAGAATTGGGGAGTTGGACCTTCCCTCAGGTTGTAGCCTAAGAAACTAGGGGGTTGGAGCCTCCTTCCTGTTGCAGCTAGAAAACAAAGGAATTTGGTGCTTCCAATGAATGTAATTCTTCAAGACATATAGGAAAAATAATTATGTGGTTTTCTCCCGATTTGGGTTTCCACGTAAAACACTAGTGTATTGTGTATGTGTATGATTGTTCATTTGTTCATTGCTTATTTACTCTGTAGTTATTGGATGATAATGCTTCATTGATATAAAACTTGAATTATATGGTTAAAAAGGGATTAAATTTCTCTATTACTGATTCAACCCCCCTCTCAGTAATCCAACAATTGGTATCAAAGCAAGGTTCCTTCAGGAAACAGTTTAACCACTAGAAGGAGATCATGGATTATTCTAAGAATGGAGTACCAATGTTTAATGGTCAGAATAGTTTTAAGTATGAGATGTGGAGAAGAAGGATGGAAGTATTTTTATAGGCACATGGACATTATATTTTGCTATCAGTTGTTACAGGATATGATAGTTCAAAAAGGGAAAAGACTACATCCAAGAAGGAATTGAAGAAGAATAAAAAAATAGCAATGGATTTCATCTGGGAAGGATTACCTAAACCAGTAAGAGAAAAGGTTGGTAAATGTTCATCAGCCAAAGAAGTTTGGTATAAATTACATGACATATATTCTTCACCCATCGTAGATTCAGAAAATGCCAAAGAAGATGCAGATACATAACAAGAAGAAAGATGTTCATCATGTCAGACAGATTCAGAAGAGGAAGAATATGATGAAGCATAAGTTGATTACAAAGAAAAATTGATCAGTGCAATTAAATATCTAAGGAAAGAAAGAGAAGAAAACAAGTCATCCAAGAAACAATTGATGAAGCAAGAGAAAAGTGTTCAAGGTTCTAAAAAGGATCAGCGGGTCATCAAGAATTTAAGAGCTCAACTAGAAGAGGCCAGAAGAATTCAAGAAACTCTAGAATATCAAACAAAATGTTTAGAAGAAAACATAGTAGCACAAAAGGAATACGCAGAAAAGAGAGAAAACATATTGATGGATCATCTCAAGGAAAGAACCAATGACTTAAACCAACTTGAGGAAGAGTTTGGTCAAGAAGAGAGAAGATTGGAAGAAGAAATAATTGCATTAAAAATACAACTTGAAGAAGAAAAGAGAACAGAAGAAGTCATGAAGTCTCAGATAATGAAGAAAGAAGAAGAGGTTGAGAATCTTGAAGAAGAAGTTGTCACACTAAGATTCAAAATCGTCAAGATCAACAAGAAATTTGAAGAGACAGACACATCCACATCAGTTGTAGAGAATGAAGAGAAGCACTCTACATTTCTAGAAAAGAAGAATGAAGAAAATAGAAAGAGTTATCCAGAATTACTCAAAGGAAGGAATCATGGTGAACCGGAATCTAAGAAAACTATTGAAGATACATCTTCAAGAATACCATCCATGTTCAAGCCACAAAGAAGCTTCAATCATGATCATGATCAGTCAAAGAAACATTTTAAAAGGACTACGCCACAAAGGAGATCATTCACTCCCACGTATGAAAATTTATTTTATGGTCATTGTTTTTATTGTACTAACTTTGGACATAAGGTTGCACATTACAGGGATTATAAAAGAAATGTTCAAGAAGACCATGCCTATGTGGTCTCACGTAACATTGAGTGTTACAAATGTCATAACTATGGACACATAGCCAGTAATTGTAGAAGAATGATTGATACTTCCATGAAAGAGAATATTGATATCAGATATAATAAAGTATGGATAATAAAACAAGAAGAATAGGTGAACAAATACCAAGTACTAGATATCACAAGCTTGACAATAAAATGGGATGAAGAAAATTCTACAGAGAAAAGGAAAGATGTCAAATACAGAAAGGTTTGGAAAATAACTGAAAGGAAGGAAGGACAGGTAAATAAGGAACAAGTTCAAGAGATTGTACTTTCAGACATTGTAGTGAAATATGAATCCATAGATAGAAAGAAATAAGTCAGAGATGAGAGATATAATGAATCTACCAATGAATATGATGATGAATCTACCAAGGAAGATGATGATGAATACACATCAGAGAAGGAATTTTTCTGATCCATCCAGCTTAGAGACTCCCAAGTTATATGAATATTAGACAGGGGGAGTCTATGCAATAGTTGTGAAAAACCAAAGAACCATCCTTCGAGCATCTTGTAGAGTTTGAAAAGACATATTTAGAGCAATCAGTTAGAAGAAGTATAGTTTGATAGTATAATGATAAATGGGTTAGCATTATGGACAGTTGCAGAAGTAGAGTCTTGGAAAGTATGGACATATATGGATTTGTAGGAACACTTAGCAGGTTTGGATAGATATATGATAGTGGACAAGAGCATGGATTCATAGATTGGTTCAGAGAGTGGTTCAAAGACAAAGAAACATCATCGTAATGGATGATAATTACACAGAAAATGGCTCAAATAATGCTAATGGATTACAAATTGACGGATATATTTTGGACAGAGGCAGTGCATACAACAGTTCACATTCAAAATAGAGTAATGCTAAAAAAAAAAACACTGATAAAACTCCCTATGAGCTATGTAAAGGAAGACCAACAAATGTGAAGAACTTCAGAGTTTTTGGAAGCAAATGCTACATCAAAAGAGAAGATGGCAGAATGGGAAAGTTTGACTCTCGTGTGGACAAAGGAATACTTGTTGGTTACTCAAGTACAAGGAAAGAATA
>ML820370.1:114523-128585 GCA_009831015.1 Picea engelmannii
ATGAGAGTGTTTGGTTGAGGTACATGTTGAGTACATGGTTGAGACAAGTAGTTGATGAGTTGGCACATACATGAGGTGTATAGTTGATGATATTGGTACATATTGATGAGTCATAGTTGATGAGTAGTTGAAACATGATTGGACATAATTGGTACATGGTTGGATGCACTTGTTTATGGTACAGGTTGATTACAGGTTGGTGCATGGTTGATGCACTTATTTATGGTACAGGTTGGTGCATGGTTGATGCACTTGTTTATGGTACAGGTTGATTACAAGTTGAGGTACAGGTTGGTGTATGGTTGATGCACTTTTTTATGGTACAGGTTGATTATAGTTTGGTGAATGGTTGATGCACTTGTTTATGGTACAGGTTGATTACAGGTTGAGGTACATGTTGATGCATGGTTGATGAATGGTTCAGATTTATTGGTACAGGTTTACAACGGTATATGTCCCAGTGATAGTGTGACAGTGGTTCCATCATTCTACCTCTAGTTGAGGGTGGTAGGACGGGGCAAGGACAGGTGGTTGTAGCCACCTTCCGGTTGTAGCTAGAGAACATAGGGGGTTGTAGCCTCCTTCTAGTTGTAGCCACAGAATTGGGGAGTTGGAGCTTCCCTCAGGTTGTAGCTTGAGAAACTAGGGGGTTGGAGCCTCCTTCCAGTTGCAGCTAGAAAACAAAGGAAGTTGGTTCTTCCAATGAATGTAATTCTTCAAGACATATAAGAAAAAGCATTATGTGGTTTTCTCCCGATTTGGGTTTCCACGTAAAACAATGGTGTACTATGTATGTGTATGATTGTTCATTTGTTCATTTCTTATTTACTCTGCAGTTATTGGATGATAATGCTTCATTGATATAAAACTTGGATTATATGGTTAAAAAGGGATTAAATTTCTCTATTACTTATTCACCCCCCCCCTCTCAGTAATCCAACACCTCCCCCATGGGTACCTTTGATTTCATGGCACCAATTCATCACATTTATACCATGTCCAGTAGTTCTTCTTCATCAATGAAGTCCTTTCCTTTTTTCACTTTGTATTTCAACGATCCTTGGACCCTACCTTCCCCGACCAAATAATTAAACAATAGCTTGGAAGAGGTCATTAATCTTACAGTGGACAATATTTTGGAAGTATTAGGTTTTCATCCCTGAGAGTTGTATTTTGTCCCAAAATATAAGATATTTAACTTGGCATGAAAGTTAATTAAAGTTTTTTAAGACAATATTTGGATAATACTTAGTGTTTAAGACTTATTGTTTTATGTTCTAATTTCAACGATACTTTAAATTATTAAACTATTGGTAGCAAATGACTACATTGTCCTTGACCTCAGAGAATGGTGTAAGTGCCTTTGATTTTACTTATATGTGAATACTTTCAAGACCTCAGTATAATCAATAGAATTATTAAGACAACTATAGTGCCATAGTGGTTTTTTCAACAATATGTAATAATGAATAGGTTTCATGGATATTTAAACTCTATTGAAATAGAAGAGTAGACTTATGTTTGTATAGTATTCAGTAAAATAATTGATGTTTAACCTATTCATGATTTCTTAGATCTTTGTTAGGACTTGATGTAATATTGAGATCTTTGTTAATCATCATGATTACTTGCACTTGTTTTTAGGAAAAGACAATTTATGCCTATATGGATATACCACTAAATCATGGGAGATTAACATGCCTATTGAGGAACTCCCATCGGAGCTCCCGGAACTAGTTTTAGGTATCAATTTCGCAAGAGATAGAATGAAACAAAAAGATTTCCTTTGCAAGGTTGTCACCCATAGTGATGCTTGGTTGCTTGTCGTTTCTTTCTTCTATGGGGCTCGATTTAACCAGAATTAGAGGTACTCATTTAGTTTCTATTATTTTCGTGTTTCTCAGTAATTGTTTTAGTACAACCACATATCACTATTTTTTTAGTACCACCACACATCTCTATTTTTTTTTAGGAGACATCATTATAAAATTTGTTCCGATTTTGTCTTTGTTTAAATCATCATTTTTTGTGATTTTACCATAACCTTTCTTTGGATGTGCTTACAAATAATTGTCATCTTTATGGCTTGTAATCTAATAAGTTTTCATCCTAGTGAGAATTGAAAGTAAACTTACATCCATATATTAGCACCATGTAGCGCTAATTTTATTAGGAGACATCATTTAAATTTTATTTTATTTTTATTTTGTCCCTATTCCATAATTCAAACAATAAAATTCTTTTAGTCTATCATTTTTCTTTGAGTTTGTACTTTTCCTTTTGCAAGTTTCATACATCCTCTTTTAATTTGAACCAGTGTCTTAAATTTGAAAGAAAAATATATGAAATTGAAGTAAAAATATATGAAATTTAAATTATGATGATTATATTTCTTTTTTTTCCTTTTTGGGACATTATTTTGCATTTTGTTTTAGTGAATGTTACTATAGTGACTGGAAAGTCTGTAGTTGAAGTTTTGTTCTCCATGGTGTTACCTATGTGTATCTACTATTTCTATGTATTTTATAAAAAACTTTAGGAAGTGTGTTCTACATAGTTTTTCTTGGTACTTTTCGCATTCTATGTGCTAATTTTTGTTAACTAACAGGAAACTTATTTTTAGTATGATAAATTCTCTCCCATCAATGTTTTACCTGGTTATTGAGAGGGAGAAAGAAAAGGAAAAGGATATGACCATTTTTCATAATAGTGGAAGCAAATATAAATCATTTGGGAAGGTTAGGAGTTTTTCCCTCTCTTAGAATACAAAAAGAATATTTTTGTTGCTAATGTTTGTTTGCTCACTAGCATTTTCCTTTGGTAAAAAATATTTATTGTCATAACATGCTTTCTATTTTTTTTGTAGAGAGTGAGTGATGGTGAATTAAAGAATCCTAAATTAACTTCAATGGTAGATAAGGAAGCGAAGGACGATACAATTTGTGGAATTTGTGAGAAGACTTATTCTCCTGGTGAATTTTGGATTCAGTGTGATACTTGTAACACATTGTATCATGGAAAGTGCATGAAAATTTCGGAGGCTAAATCTAAAAGTATCAACCGATAACAATGCCCTTTATGTAATAGAAAGACAATTCACTAGTGACGAGTATAAGTAGTATACAATAATTTAAGTCATTTGAAAACTACATTAACCATAGTTTGAAGTAACCAGTATTTTTCAAAATTTTAAGGCCATTTTTTTAATTTGAACACCTAACTATTTTTTTAAGGTATCAATGTTTTTATTCATATACAACATTGAACATGTATGCATAGAAGTTGAAAAGTGTATTATTAGAAGATAAATTTCACTTTCTCATTTCTCAACATTGTAGTTTTCTTTGTTATTCCAAATTAATACCATGTAATGCATGAAAATGAATGTCATAAACCTTTTTACAAATGATTTTCTTGAAAGGGATTTTGAAAGGAAATATTTATAGGGTTTATCCTTAATTCATGTACATTTGAAATTTTCCAGTGTGACATTTTTGTAAATGTGAACAACTTCTTATTTTTTAGTTCAATATCTAGTTTATTTAAGTTGGTTTTGTAAAGTATTTTATAAAATTTATTTTAAAATATCCAAATGTATTTGAAAATATCATTCCACAAGATTTTATTGTGTATTGAATTATGTTGTTGTAGTCTTTTATTTTCTTGTATCTAATATTTATTGGTGTGTTTAGTGTACAATATTCTCTTAGAAGTGTGATTTTGTTGCATTTTCAATCCTTAATTCTTTTAGGAAAGTAGTTTACAAAGAAGTGACTAAAATAGTTAGTGAGCTTTTAAACAAGTTGAATACGATATCTCAAGTATATTAGGGTATAAAAATACAATTACCAAAATAAAGAGGTGTTCATTTATTATTTTTTAAGACTATGGATGTGAATGTTAATGATATTGAAAATTCCTATGATTCTCATTCCAAAATAATAAGAGAGACAAGTGCATCTTTCAAAACAAACAATTTTTTTACAACCACCTTAGTTTTTTTCATTATGGCTATATTAGAAAGACACTATTGGTTTTTTAGAAGTACCAACTATATGTAAAGTAATTAAAAAAGGAACAAGGGGTTCAATGTTATTAGTTTTCTTATCATACTTACATTAAAGAATCCAAAAGGAATTTTTTTGTGAATTTATAAAATAAATAAAATTGTTATTGGTAAGTAAACTAGTGAGAGTAGTTCACTGCTCCTACACCACGCCCTCTATATTTCATGCAAGAGGAAGGGCGTGGCCACCTGCCACTCCTCCACCC
The DNA here is from genome assembly GCA_009831015.1 of Picea engelmannii. Taxonomy (NCBI): domain Eukaryota; kingdom Viridiplantae; phylum Streptophyta; class Pinopsida; order Pinales; family Pinaceae; genus Picea; species Picea engelmannii. Next base: position 118,796 of record ML820370.1, read on the forward strand.
GGACCACCTGAAGTTAATCTTTGAACTACAGAGCTTGGTGGAGGACCTAATCCACCGCACCAGTCTAGTAAGCCAACGAGTAGACCTGCTCTACGAGGCCTACTCCAATACACCACCAGGACAACGTTGCCTTACATGTGCACCAGCCTTCGTGATGAAATCCATAGAGGATGGAGAGGGTGACATGGATGAAGGCGAGGCCACTAGGTAAATTGTCACAATTAATAGTTTTAGTCATTTCTTTGTTTTCCTTAGACTAGGCATGGCTAAACGCCATTATTTTGTAACTCTAAGACTCAAAGATTTTTCTCAGACTAATGGCTGTCAATTGTCTTGGTTTCCTTCAGGAAAGACAAATGGAAGCCAATCTATCTCCCTCATAGATTGCATAGATATCCAGTTTTCTTGGTTTCCTCTTACATGGAAAGACAGTTGGCAGACACGATGTTTATGGTTTAACCCTTTTTTGGAAAGTTAATACAAAAAATTCTGCTCTTTTTTACTTAAAAAAAAAAATTAGTGAGAGTAGTTAAAGAATATAACCAAGAGGATTTTTCTATTTTAGACATAAGCATCTACCAAAATATACTATTTTCCAAATGAAAGTGGTCCATTAAATATTTAGAGATTAAATCCACTTGTAGGGCTATATGATTAAACCTGTATGTTGATTTGTCAACATTACAATCAAATTTGGGATGTTTGTAAAGAGGTTGCTAAGATTTTGTCTATTAGAATTATGACTAATCTATAATATCTCTTGAAAAACTATGTTTTTTCCCAAATAACATTTGGGTTTGGTAATTAAAGTGGTTATTCTTGTCTATAGTTATTGTTACATCAAATTAGTCAATGTTTGTTAATTATTGACTTGCAAAATGAGGTGATCAGAATATTGAACTTAATTTTATAGTTCTCCATTTTTCTTACAACTACACCCATTTCCACACCCATAATGCTAGTAAAAAATGGTAAATCTCACCATAATATCTTGTTGAAGTTGCAGACAAATATTTTTGGTGCACATTTTTGCTCAAATTCCATAGCCAAAACACACAAATTTGTAGATAAAACATCAAAATATTAGAAAAACAAAACCAAAAAACAGTAATGGACATTTACATAGACTTATCCAGTTGAAATGTCTATATTAGTTCAGTGGGAAAAAATGTTTACTCTTCATATTAATACAATCGATTTTTATAATATTGAGTTGGTTTATTTTTTTTCATTGCGTCTATATATTTCTCTAGATGTTTTCTTTGTAAACATTACATACATATAAGAAAAATAATGTTATATTTTGACTACATCATACCTCAAGTGGTAAAATTCAACTATTCTATTTATTATTTCATCAATGGTTTGTTCATTCTCCATTTTTTTGTGTTCGAATTTTCAATCATTATTTTTTTGCAACTCAATCCTACATGAAAAATTATATAATTGTTGCTAATATTTTCTCAAACTACAACTCGTTACAACTTCTCTTTATTTGTTTATATTCCACTCCTACAATCATAACCACTTCGATCATAGGTTCAAACACCATTATGACCATTATATTATGAAATGTCTCTTACAAGTGTACTTGGAGTTCTTATTTTGACCTTAGTGTCCACTTGGAGTCTGCTTTTGAGGGTGTTGTTTGCCTAGAGTCTACTTTTGAGGTTTCATTTATCTCTATTGTTTGGAAGTCATTCAAGCCTCGCATAGTGCTTCAATGACACTCAAATGACTTTATACTCTTCTAGGAATAGAAATTTGAAGTGCACTAAGCACTTGGGCATATTATGAAATAAATCCTACAATTTCCTTGTGCACCTTTACTGTGCAACCACTATGTAGATTTGATGCAAAAAACATTTTAGAGTCTCACTTCATTGTCATTTTAAAAAATATTTAAACTTTTGTAATGGGTGAAATCATGAACATGGGTGTCTATTTTGATTTTTTTATGAGAAACAAATCTTTATTTTCACACGTTCTTCAACTTCTGGTATACAAAAATATCTTTTTATTTAGAATTTCACTTTAAAGTAAAATAAAAACTTGTGAGGAATTTTTGTATCTTTCTACTGACTATTTTTGAAATTATTTGTATTGATATTTAATATGTCAATTTGGCAATTGTTTCACAATATGTTCCTTAAAAATGAAAGGAATGATAATGAGTTATGTTTTCCACCAACAATGTATCTGTTATTAAACTTTTTTTTTTGACAAACTAAATATACCGCAACAATCTACAAAGAATCTATTTTCTTATGACTATAATTTTGAATCTAATGGATGAATATTATAATTTCTAGATTTTTTTTAAGTTGACCAAGATGAAACAGTTGCAGATTTTAAACACATGTTTTTCCCCACCTTGTATCTATCTTAATTTGTACTTAAAATCAAAATCTAAAAATACCATTTCGAAGAGAACAATTTAAGGATTGTGAATATAATTTTTTCTAAATTTTCCACTGTGTATTTTTAGAGATATGGATATTTCATTTCACTAAATCATAATGCCACCTGAAAATATTATGTAGTTATTTTTGTATAAAATTAAATAAAATTACATATAAATAATGAAAATAAAAAAAAATTATATCCATAGAAAGTAGATTCAATTTTTCAAATGTTGGTATCAATTTTGAATCTAAATTCTGAGTATTTGCAGGAGTTTGCAACCTCCAAAGTTCAAGTAAGATGGAGGGAATTCTCAGGTTATTGCAAACAATCTCATTTGTAAGTTTTTGTCCGAAAGAATCTTTTGGCAGAAAAGTATTTTGTTCAGCTGAAATATATTTTACTAACGAAATCCATAAAAAAAATGGATTCCTAGTTTTTTGGTTGAAGATTGGTTTTTCGGCCGAAAGATGGGTGAGAGAATTATGTCGGTCAGAAAAAATAAAGGGACGTGTCATTTCATTTCAATTGGAGAAAAATATTATAAATATTATTTTGATCGAACCAATTTAACACAACTCACACTCTCGTTTCATGGTTTTGCATATGTGGAGCCCCTAAGCAAAACTTTGAATAATTTTTTTTGTTGTTTTGAATGCTAAAAACAAATTATATATTGAAAGCATTGTTGAACATTTTTTCAAGGTGAAGGTGTTGTTGAACATAAAATTATTGATATTATCTTTTAATAATTTTTTTGAGAATGAAGTTTTTATGAAGCTATTCTGAAATGTTGAATTTTTTTTTTAATTTTACAAATAACTACACTCATGGGAAACTAAGTTTTTGTTCAAGAGAAAATTTGATCGCACTCGAGACGAAACTCACCATAATGAACAAAGGAAAGAGAATTATTGGAGAAAGAAACAAGAACGTGAAAATATTGAAGAAATAAATGGTGATGATGTAAATAGATATTTTCAACAAGAAGAAGTCCAACCAGGTATATGCATGTACACATATTGTCTATATTAAAAGTATAGAATAATTTATTTAAATTATTGTTTAAAATATAATTGATTGTAATTCATATTTGATGTTTTTCAAAAAACATAAATAGATTTTCATCATAACGTCGATCAAGTTGTCAAAACCAAAATTGAAGCAGAAGTTGAATCAGCTATTGGTATATACATAAATATCTAGATAATATAAGATGAACACTTGTATATATAGTTTAGTGAATTGATGTTTAGGTTTTGTTTTTTAATATAAAATTTAAATTGAAATATGAATAAGAATCTATGAACATTGATGATGCAATATTAAAAAACGTTGATATTGACAAATTTGGGAAGAAAGAACTTAATCATTATATAAGATGTTGTGTTACGAATATGTATAATATTTTTTTCAAAGATGAATTAGTAAGAGTAAAAGCTCAACTTTTAATCTGTCAAATAAAGTCAAGAAATTTAGAAGAGGCTACATCATTATTGGGTATTCAAAGGTTGGCAAAAGATATAAAGGTGAAAAAGAATGTCCTTGACAATATCACTAGTGTATTAAAAGCTTTTGGAAAATCTTGAAAAAAAGATGTCAGTGTTGCATGTAGAGTGATACAAACAACAGTTGTTTCATCTAGCAATATAAAAGATCGGTTGACACAACACATGGAAAAAGTGATGTGAACCTCAAGAAAAACATTGTACAAACATAGAAATTTTTTATTGCAAATATATGCAAATTATGAACTTGCTTGTTGGATAGTTATTTCTAGACAACCCTATAAAGATAGAATTGCAAAAAATGTTAAAGAATCGACCCATAATTTTTTGTTGACAAAATCTTGTGTTTCACCACATACAGGGGATGTGTTGTGACGAAGAATAGCGCAATAACAATATGAAGAAAATCCAAAACATATATTGTCAATGAAAAAAATAGAATTGTTCAATAAGTTCAAACAAGAGCACAAAGATGTTAAAATTTTCATCAATACATTTGTGCAACTAAGACCGTGGTTTGTTATACCTGTCATTGTTCGTCACACTTGTTGTTTCCATTATCACATGGAATTTGAGTTATATTACGACACTTTTCTTGATTTTGGTAAAACATTTTGGCCAAGTTCACCTCCTCCTTCCACATTTCGTTCTTTTATATCTGAAATTCTATGTGAAAGAGAAGGTGATCAATTATTTTACCAAAAAAAATGTGTTGGTGGAAAGAAATGTGATCGTTGTGGACATCTAAGTTTGTTTCACTCAAATTATCCTATTGATATGAATGATCAATCATTTTCTAATATATCAATCAATTGGAAGAGATATGAATATATCAGCAACACGACTCCACATTCTAAAAATGTTATTTCCAAAAGGATTGATTTGAAGGTAGGTAAAATGTGTGTGATAGATTTTTTGAACAAGTTTGAGGAAGAAATTTATAAATACACCAATCATTCACATAGATCTTGATGGAAAGACATACAATTCAAAAAATCTCGTGAAGTGTTTCCTCCAGGGACAATTTTGTTTGTAGTTGATTTTGTAGAGAATTACACATTTGTTGCAAAAAAAGTAACACAGAGTGAATATTATCATTCTGATCAAATCACTATATTTTTCCATGTTCTATATAGACACGCTCAATGGAGTCTTGATAACATAGAAATCACCAATGACAATGAACATGTTATCAAAGAATATCACTTTTTTATAAGTGATGATAGAGCACACGATACACATTATGTACAACATTGTTTTGATAAATTGTATGATTCATTGAAAGAACATGGGATCATATTTGATCGACATTGGATATGGTCATATGGATGTGAGGGTCAATTCAAACATTCACAATCATTCTATTGGTTGTGTTGTCTTCATAAGAAATAAAACATTACACATTGTTGGAATTTTTTTGATACTAGTCATGGAAAAGGAGTGCACGACAATGCAGGGGCATGTGTAAAATGAGCACTTCAAAGGTATCAGATGAACCCTCATGCCAATCGATTTGAATACGATGATTAAGTTGTTGAATGGTGAAAACTGGCGTTAAGACGTGAAAATAATCCATCAAGAGTTGTGTGTAGGTGTGTATATATACATGTTACACATCTACATAAGATATTTTTATTCACGTGTTCAAATTTATATGATATTCAATCATTTTCTTGGTAGATTTCAAGTTAACAAGTTCTTGTCTTGTGTAGTTTTTTTTAGTATATTGGAATCCAAGATGTAAATAGATCAATCCCATATGAAGCCAGTACAATACATGGGACATGAAAAGTGCATTTGGTTAAAAAAAAACGCTATCAAAATGTGTTTTCATTTGATAGAAGAAATGAAACTTGTTTTTGTTCAATTTGCATAAAGGACACATAATCCATAAAGATTTGCGAAAACATAAATGTGGAATATTTTAAAGCTTGGAGACATACTAAACTTAATATAAAAGGGAAAATTCCACTTGCAAGCTTAGAGGATATGGAATCAAATGAAATTATAGTGTCAGTTGACGACGATAGAGTTTATGATCTTGTTAGAAAAGGTAATTTGTATGTTTAAATATTTAAATAAATTGTAGATGTACTTGTAAGTTGGATATATAAAATTTATATATATAGTATATTCAATTTTAATGGCACATGAATGTGTGATAATATAACACAAACTACTTGTTTGAACATATCATATTATTTGTAGGAGATGTCTTTGTCGTGGTTGCACCTGTAGACAACACTGAAAACATGAAACATTATTTGATGCGATGCACAAAACAAAAGATGATCTTATTCAAATATTTTGATGATAACAATTTTATATATGAAAGAGGATCCATTGTATTGAAAGGCTATTTTTTTCAAGAAACCCATAAAAGAGATACTCATGTTCACTTTCAAGACTATCGATCGGATATCATAAGTTGTCAATATAGTCATTTGGTATGTGCAATGCGCATAAAGTTAATAGAAGTTCAGTCAAGAAAAAAAAAGTTATAAAATGGAAAATGTCCAAAGTCGATCATGAACGAATAATTGAAGATGGCATACCATTACGATTTATTTAAACAAGTGACATGTACATTCCTGAATTTTATATTTTGCATTGAAAGTACACGTATTTATGAATATCTAGGATTCTAGAATCATTTGGTTTAGTTTACTTTCATGGTCCATTCAAACAAGGAACTATATTTTTGATGAATTATAACATTTATTGAGCCTTATTTACAATTTGAGGGAAGAGCCTACGGATTGTATAGGGAACCTAAAATGACCTATACTTTGGGCGATTATACTAATCCTACAAATTATCCATTGTATACATGTAAATCCTTTAATTCATAACCAATTTACTACATAAAGGATTTGTGTTCATTATTTCCAATGGTTGAAATGCCTTTTCATATGAACAGGATAACTTCATATCAAAACTAGGACCCATTTCCATGTCATTATAAGGGACTATTGATGGCTTAGAAAAACTTTCACTAAATGTAATACCTTTCATAAAATCACCCCCCTCTCTATTAATATCTCTAGAAATAATATCATTATTCAAATAAAAGATAACACCATCTAATAAGGCTTGGTTTGTTGAATTTAGATTTTCATTTTTTTAATTGAATTTGGAGTATATTGAGAATTCAAGGTAGTGTATGATTAACATGTTAATTAAAAATTTTAAAGACATCTTGAAAAGTATCAATTTTAATTATGAAATTGTGAATTTTGATTCCAAAAGTATTGATATATTAAATTTATACAATGTGCATTTGTTCTCTTATTCTCTATGATTAACTTATTCTCTATGAAGAAGTTATGATTTTTTACTTGAAACACATGTTTAAAACTAGATTCAGGACAAGTCAAAATCTCTATCTTCCTCAGAGTGTATCTCCAAAAGTACAATGAACAAGATAATGAAATTTCTACCACGGGTACCTTGATATGTCTTCTCAATATCCTCCAATTTTCTCTATCTAAATCATTCTAGAAAACATTTTATAGAAAAAATTGTAAGATAGCCTGTAAATAACATACCTTAGAGAACATCATCAAAAACTTCATCCTCCCTTGGATTTTAAACCTTATTGACTTCACCTTCCCTCTGAAATTTTCCTCACCTCCTCAGATATCCAACTTTTATTCTTAGAAGTAATATTCAATTGACTCTTCTTTGTGTTTTAAAGAGGATCTCATGCAAATGACATGCAAGTTGTTAACTTCTGATGAGGATCTCATGCAATTAACATGCACATGAAACTTACATGCAACTTTTTAACTTTTGTTTAAAATCTCACGATGACATGCAACTCACATGCAATTAGTTAACTTTTGTTTACAATCTCATGATGACATGCAACTTGTTAAATTTTATTTATAGTTATTTTGGCATGCAACTGACATGCAACTTGTTATATTTTATTTACAGCTACTTAACCCGTAATGAATTTCTTGTTGCAACAAATTTACCCTCAATTAATTTCTTGTTGCAACCACTTTGACTAGTCAAGCTTATTGATGACCTTCTAAGGGATTATAGAATAATTAACTTATTGTTGACCTTCTAGGGGATTCTGGATTATTCTTTAGCGTCCTACAACTTCACAGAGCCATATCTGCTCAAGCATGATGTAACACCTCAAGGCCGAGCCCCTGTTGAATTGTAATTATGTTTATAGGCTAGTGAGCCAAGTGTTTATAAGTTGAAGACTTATATGTTTATTAGGTCAGAGAGCCTGGATGCTTAAGGCCATGATCCTGATATTTGTATAGGTAAATGGACATATCATTAATAAAATTACACTTTTGCATGTAGACCAACCACGAAGAAAGAGTTATGGGTGACTAAGTTCCACTAGGTAGGGTAAGGGAGGGGAGTAAGTGTCTAAGCATAGGGGATAAACTAGAGGGCTTACCTCTAAAGGAATAATATTTTATTATTATTTCCCAAAGTCTATGGTTGACATAAGCTATGTTGTCCCAAGTTCCTGGAAAGGTATGAGTCCTAAGTGGAACTCATGCAGCTACAAGAAGACAGTTGTTGACCTGAGTGTTTGTAGTTATAGTTGGGAAATCCATCTAGTTGGGGGTTCACTTCCCATTCTGGCATTGCTCCCCATCCATACGTCATGACCAGTCTTGAGTTTCCTAACAACCCTTACAATTCTCTAGAAGTTTTTCACCCTTCTCGATTCATGCTCACACTTGTACCTTGCATGAGTTGTGTTGTGCCTTAACGATTTTTGTTGCTACCATCACCTGAGCTATATCGATCCTTGTTGTTTCCATCACCCTTACTCGAGTTGAATTAGAAGTTAGACTGAAGAAGCAAGTTGTCAGGCTTGTGGTTTGATGAGGTGGGTTGTCATGCTCGTGGACTAAAGAGCATGTTTTCAACCTGCAAGGAACTCTCTCCATGTGAGACAGGTTGTTGGGGAAGTGTTTTCCCAGAGGGAGCCAACTACAACTATAGTGCTCAAAGAATTCTTGTTTGTCCTGTTGTTGAAGCCCTGGAAGGAAAGTGGGGCAGTTGAAGGACTATTAAGTAGAGAAGGGGCACACTTCCTGGGGTGGGACAGGCATGTGGGGAATGCGAGGTTGTAGGTTGTTAGTGTGAGCTGGCCTTGGGAGAAAATCCTTCCAGTTGACTGTGTGACTTTCCTGTTTCCCTTTCCAAGCCTAGGAATCCCTTTCCCGATGGAGTTTAGTCCCATCTCGGGGGTGACCCACTGCTGGGAGGTTTGTGGAAGGTATGCATGCAGTTTGGTGGTCATCTATTGAAATATAAGTGCCAAATATCTATTAATTATATGTGGTGTAATTTTACATGTGTTATAACTCAATGAGTAATGCCTGGATATATCAACTATGTTGTGTCTATAGGCTGTAACAACCCCCTTCGTTACGTCTATGAACGGCGAAGTGCAATAGGAAATAACAAATAAGAACTTAACAACATCACCTAATACATATAAATGCAAACCCATGACATCATAAATACGGTGACACATGATCAGAATATAAACAAACTCTACCATATCGTTGCGGATCGAAATTTCAACCATAATGCCGACCAATCTCATCATATTTCACCTATAACAATCATTTTTCCGAATATAAAACTACTTTCTACTTTACCATTAAAAGCATACCTTGGCCACACGCCCGCTTCGGAGATGTCCCGCGCTGTGCCGCTTCCTTCGCTCCGTGCCGCTTCGGCTTTCCAACCAAGGAAAGCTCACCGGTACCTCCCAGCCAAACGCTAGGGGTACTCTTCTTCCCCCTTAGCCCCCCGAGCCGCAAAGGGGCCACACAAGCACCAGAAATAAAATAGCGTCTCAGCCTGCCTCAACAGGTGGAGCTACCACT